>JAOUZG010003113.1:710006-742047 GCA_026289955.1 Argiope argentata
TATGAATAGTGCTATTATTTCTTTATATAGTATTTATACTTAATAAATTGTTACTTTTTGATTTGTACATTTTATGTTATCGTGAACAGATTAGCTAAATACAGGCAATTCCTACAGATATCTTTTTTGCTTGATATCTTAATGCATTTATCTCAGAATACTTTTCCTGAAATTGTGCCAGGAATAAAATGCTAAAAATCATGCACAGTTATATTGGTATATTTGAATTACTTGAAATTCTTCTTATGTTTGCTTGTATAGAAACTTAGAATCTTTTCAGGTTAAAAAAAAACATTTCGAAATCTTATTCCAATTTTAGAGCCAGAATGTAGGTAAATTTAGTTGTTTTGAGAGCTTCATACGAAAGGTTTATTAAAATCATCAGTCGAGAAATTTCTTTTCTCTTTTTTATGTCTATATTTTATGTTAGTGTCCAATCTAGAGAGAGCATATTCTTTCTGCAGGCTGCTGTTGTGATTTCCTGTTTCTTTATAGCTTCCAACAAAGTCATTAGTAAGCATTCTTTTATGAACGAAAATCGTTAACAGCATGGTTCACTTGTCCGAATCATGTGCTTCTAACTGATACAACAGTTTCCTCCTGTATAGGCACTCAACATTCCACTGCATAAAATGTACAAAAACAAACTTTTCCATAAAAACGTTATCACAAATACTTGTTTGTTTACTATATGGTATTCTTCAATAGACGTATTTCCTCAAATTTTTTCAGTCACTGTCCATGAGTTTCTATGAATTATGTTTCTTCTTTTCAAGTAATTTCGTATAGTCATATCATTCAAAAAGTAAAAGGTTCTTGATCGCTGTAGATCAAATAAATATCTTCTAAAAGTGAAAAACACGTTTAATTTTCATTTTAGAGAGAGCTGTTACAAAACGCCAGCAGCTGGGTGCGGCTCAAGTGCTTGAATACATAAACTAGACGTTGCCAAAACACATTAATAATACTTGAACATCAAACTTGTTGCCAGATACAGTAACATATATTTAAATGATATTAAAAGAACACAGAGACAATACAGAAACACAAAAAAAGAACACGAGAACAAAAATAACTAATAAAAAATAAAGACAATAATAATAAAATTACAAATACATCCAACAGTTCTTTTGACATTTCTAGCGATTCTAAAATATCTTAAGAACATCCTGAATGCAGTAATAAGTATATCGAATGAGATTGTATTTGAAATTATTTGAATTTTTTATAAAATCCATATTTTCATTTTTTAAAGTAGGAAAGTTAAAATAATTACATGCTTTATAAAAATTTTACACAAATAATGCTCGTAAAGTTAGATTAATGCTATAAATGACCATATTCGAATAAAATCACCCTCCGATCTTTTCATTGGAATTAGCTTGTATTTCTTCGGTGAATTTTATGTATACCAAAAGTCTCATAAACTATTTTAAATCGACCCTGAAAAGTTCGATAAAGAAATGAATGCCATCATAAAAGAAAAATTTAAAGCAAAGAAAATGAAAATGTTCAATATTTCTTTAAAAATTCCTCAAATTTTTATATGTTTTTAGAAACTGATATGAAAAATCAAATTGAATTTTGAACCTTAGTTTCACTAATGCCATTTTAGAAACATAACAGAAAGTATAGATTTAAAAATATTCAAAGTTAAACCAGAAAAGTATTTAATTAAAGTATTTGTTTTTAAATTTTCAAATTAATTATCCTTAATATGATAAATTTAATAACCCTTAAGAATAAGTAATTTTTTAAACAATTGTAGCCTAATTACCTTAAAACCAGAATGATATTTTGGTTGGGTTTTTTTTGTGTGATATTTAAGATGGGTAAGTGTGTATTTAATATTATTTCCCTTTCCGAGTACAGGAAATATTACTGTTGTTTTATAGCAATTGATAAATTAATTATTTAGTTAATTTCTTCGTGTAAATATTCGAAGATTTTGGTGTGTGTTTTCCTGTATGATATTCTTAATAAATAAGGGTGTATTTAATACTATTTCTTTTTGCCAGTACACTTTAAAAAAAGAAGGAAATATTAATATTGTTTTATAGAAATTAATTAATCAATTTGTTAGTTAATTTCTCGGCGTAAACTATTTTCTTTGAATTCCCATTATAAAAGGAAATTTAATTTTGTATTTCAGAAATGAAAATTAAAAAGGAGTCTTGCAGAGGGATGTCTTACACTCCTTTCCTGAACTTATAAAATTTACTTAATGGGATACAGCATCACGTACTGTATCATCTGATCAGGTTTTTATATCACTCATCTAAAATCATAAAATATTTGTTATTTTTCCCTAGCTGATTTTTAATCATAAATTACCATTTATTGAATCCAGTTTTGATCAAAAACTTATTTTTAACTTAAGGAAACATGAAATATCTTCACAGATTTTTTTTAATGTTTAAATTAAAAAATAACTTACGCGGGTAAAGAAAAATTAACATTCTTACGTCAAAGTATAAATTTAACGAAATACTTTTCTTAGATAAGCGTTTCTGTTTTGTATAATAAGAAATCTAAATATTTATTTTATGAATTAGTTTGATACAAAGGCACAATTTATCTTAAAACAAAAAAAATTAGCTTCCGATTTATTATTCATTTAATGGCAATCAGTTGAAGATCATTTAATCATATTTTTAAAATTATGAGCATCTTCAAAGGTCTTTTACATTATTTACGAAGTACATTACTTTCGAAATCTACATAAAACCTTCCCATTTTGAATGTTTAAAGAGAAAGAATTCACTTATCATCTCAGATTAGTTCTGTCCAACCACCTGCAAGTTAATCCATCGTATTGCTTAGCACCAGCCAGGCCAGCACGGAGAAGCATGCCGCAAACGGAAGAACCGAAGAAAAAAAAGAAAGAAAAGGCTTTAAAATCGTTTTCGACGCTCTCCGATACGGGCGAAACAGACGAAATAAGATGACTCGGAAAAATATTTGGCTTACAGAAAAAGATCTTTAATGTTTAATAACTGAATAATCCTATTACCTAATACCGCATACCAGTAAGCTGGTTGTCAGCAATGGTTAATTGGACGCATAAAATAAAACCGAGGTTTAAAAAAATTGCATAAACACATTTGTAATAATAATTGTATGAAAAGGTTTGATACCGAAGCTTAGAAAAACGAGAAAAAAAAACTGAATGATTTGAAAAGACTCGTAAATCAAAACTCATGAGAAGTGCACGAAAGTTAACAAAAGACATACTCAAAGCAAGACATAGAAATTTACAAAAAAAAATTGCAAGGGTGCTGGTCAAACAATAACAAGTTCGAATTATTTGATATTTGAAAAATCAATGATTGACGCTATAATTACGTTAGTATTGGTACACAACTTGTCATGAACAAATTGAACATGGCAAATTCAATGAGGATGAGTCTTGCATAATCAGGTACAGATCTAATATAAACCGTTTGTCTTTCAAACAGCATGCCGTAATAATCCGTCTTCATATTTATCTGTTAAAACACATGTCTCCCTCCCGGGGTGTTCTTCGAAATGAGGATGAAAGCTTCCGGCATGGTGGCTGGATGTCGCCACATTGGAGGGTACACTAATAGGTGGGGGTTGGTTCCTCTCATCAATGACGTTACGTACTTCCTACGGGAGAGGTCGTACTATGGCCGGTGAGGACCCTTAGAACTCAATCACAGTACCCACTAGTTTTGCTGTTGCGGTGGTCAAGTAATTCAGTTTTATGATTTAAATCCACGTGCTTTCGTGGCCGGTGGGGGAGTCTGGTAGGACTTAAACAACACGTCGTAATAGCTCATCTTCATCTAGCCACAGCTTGGCCTCAACTGCCAACAACTCCCGTTTCCTCAGCCAGAGGCACCGCTCAATGGCGGCAAGTGTGGTGCCTGGCCCAATGTATGTAAGCAATGATATATGCAAAAAGAACTGCAAGAAAACGTTTTACCTCCTTATTTAGAATTTCATTTCAATAAACAAAGAAGATACAGGAAGCATCATCTGCAATTTTCAATTTATTTGGTAAACCAGAAAATTTTAATTTTCAGGTCTTTCAAAAACTTGATTCCGAAATTGTAAAAGGGCTCATCTCAGCCTTTCCCACTCTCAAACAAAAAGCAGAAATTGGGAATATTTATTAAAGACTTTCTTCCATGCTTTTAGCAATAACGGTATTATTAAGTGTTTTAATTATTCTTTACAGCCTTTCAAAACTTCCGACAACATTCAATGCCTTAATCTTAGATAAAATCATCAATCCCTTTTTTAAAGTTATTAATATTTCTTGTTAAAAGGCAAACAAAATAATAGATTATTTATAGTTTCCAACTTTTTTCCCCTGATTTGTAGCAAATTTTTAGAAAAGGTGTTCTCTAAATAACTAATATTACTCTTAATAAGCTACAATAAGTTTATTTCTGCCAATTTGGCTTATTAGAACGCACATTAGCAAACCAAGATCTTCAGAACTTGCGCGATTGATCGGCCCTTTGAAAGCAAAAGCAAGTTTGTCCACGAAGATCTTGAATATGTCCACTCACCTGAAGTATCGCCGTGGATGAAAAAATATTGGCTCAGGGAAGTTAATTTGAAAGCATACACAGATGCTTTCACCTCTACCATCAACGGGAATAATCCGCCAAAAAGCGTAAAAAAATATGAATATATTTTTTTAAAAAAAATACATATGTGTTGCTTATGGCAGTTGTCACTGACAAGTCCGCTGATGAAATTAGGTATTTTTGAGCCGAGTTTTATCATCTCTTGTTTTAATAACGACGTCTAGGACCAAAAGTACGTCTCAGCTATTCATGTGTCTCAGCTTTCTTCACGGGATGCACTTCATTCCTACGTTTCATTCACTCATCCACAGAGTGATCAAGACAGCATTCTCATGTACATGGAAATCCTTCGGCTGGTGGAGTTGAACTCATAACCCAAGGGATGCGAATCCACCACCCTATCAACCAGGCTATCTCAGCCTTTTACAGTGGTAATCGGTGTACGAGGCTAACGGTTAGAATACCTGGAAAGAACCTCATCTTCCTAATATCTGGGAATGACTTTAGATGAGAAATTAAACTGGTTTTTCTCATATTCGAGGAAAAGGCACTAAGTGTACTACCCTATACAAAAAACTCTTCCGCATAACAGATCCCCCATTGAATGCCATAATAGACCATCAAAAGGATCCTATTCCAAACTGTTCCAGTTAGAATCTTCTTGTTTAATGCTAGTGATAGTCACTCTCAGTCTCATCCCAGATCAGAAAAAAAAATGTCCTCTGTGCAGAGTATCTTCCTCCTATATATCATATGCTAACCATTCGAGGAAAATGATCATAAAGACAAGAACATTGAAGAACGGCATGAAGAGGAAAGCATGGAAGAAGTCGAAATTTCAACAGAAATGGGCAAAGATCGAGCAATTAGTAAAGATGACCATCAAAGTCACAGTACTTACCATAACAAATATAGTGTTGATAACTTAGTGACATGTGTAGGTAATTCACTTTATCGAATCATTTACATACAATTAAATTCATTAAGATACAATTAAAAATAATTAAGATATTATATTTAAAATATTTATTACTCGTTTGATGATCATCGATAATTAGTTTCTGAGGGTTAATAATTCGTGAAAAAACTTGAATTTTGGCACAAAAAAAAATTAAAACTTTTTTTTGATAAATTTATAAGAGAAATGCGTCAAACGGATAAAGGCGAGTATGAAAAATTTTGAAACATAAAGATAGGTTAGTTAATAAAGTTATTGAGGAAAATACTTCAAAACTTTCCGTAATCAGTGCCTTTACCCTAATTTAGTTAGATACATTTAATGATCCTAATCTCTAATTTCTGAGTAATACAACATCCAAGTTGTAGATGAAGGTCAAATAATATTAAAATTTAAGATAGCGCCGCAAGTCGGAGGCGAAATGGAGATTTTCATGCCGCGCGCATTGTTTGAGCAGCCATTTGCGCTCCGGCCCACAACTGCGCTCTTCCACTGATCTAGTTGCGAATTGGCAATCGATTTGAAGGTTCGTGTTGCGTCATTGAGCGCGCGGGGAGGGGATTTCACTCTCGCATGTAATCAGTTCACTCAGCTGGCAAACGATTTATGCGTTGTAGTGGGGAGTACATTATACACCAAACACGCATAATTTCACCCGATTGAAATTCATCGATGTTTATAATAACTTATCTGAACAGACAAAGACTGCGGTTTATCTCACAGCCATATCCTTATTTTCTGGATAATTTTAAATCTAGTCTGCGGACCTGCACCTGAGCCGATGTCCACTCCAAATCAACGGTCTCGAAACAAGACTCGCGATTCAAAAACCAAGATTGTCTTCAGCTATTGGCTTTCAAAAAATAATTATATCTTGAATAACGAAATTATATTGCAACCACTTTTCACATTCATATTCCTAAAATATAATTTTTTTTCAAAATAAATTTTATGATTAACTCAAATGCAGACTTATTTAAAAATTAAAAGCATGAACGTAAAAGCGAGAAAGCAGCATTACTTTATTGTGTTTTAATGATGCACCATAATGTTTAAATATCTTTTTAAAAATATATCTTTTGAACATTACACTGTGGGTGAATGAATAGACGATTAATTTAACTTTTAACAAACTACTTTTATTGTTACACTTATTTTATTTCTAATGCAGAATCATTTAAAGTAGTAGGACGTTTCATACCTTCAAAATATCGATTTTTCAATTTTTGCCTAAAAACAAGGATAATTCGCTGAATCCTGCAGTTTTGTAATTACGAAAGACCAGAAATTAAAATTTTAAAATGTAAACAAAGGTGTCACGTTCCTTTTTTAAAGAGACGTCTTTTTAAAGGACCCCCAATTCTTACTTGTATTTATTTATTATTTATATATTTTTCATAACTTTATAATGTTTGGAAAGGATACTAACAACTCAACACACTACTTTGATATTTACAAGCTCTGTGAATTGTTATTTTTCACCCCGTGCTTTTTTGTTTACATTGTTATTCGCGATCTTTTCTCAACGATTGTCTGCTTATTTCGTGATCTCGCTTTAAAATTTTTACTATAATTTGTTGATAAAGCTTTTTGATTGCACTGAAATCACGTAACGATGCCAAGAAGAAAACAGTTTGGAAAAAGAAAATCTCGCGCTAATCAATTTTCTTCTGTGAGTCTGACATCGAATTGTACTGACAGTGAAAAATTGAATGTAATTGCATCTAAAATAAATGGATTGTGCCAATTTATTTTCTGAGAAGAAAGTAGATACCAAAATAAATTATTCTAGTGATAAGGAAACCCTAAATATTATCTTAGATTTGTGAATAATAACTACACTCCTAAGTACATTTTCAAAATGTAAGCAATATGGCAAATATGATTGTTTGGACGTTTTAGAATAAATAAGCAGTCACAAGGGCCTTGATTCATCTTTATTATATATTTGCAATGTAGCGATAGGACATCTTATAGATCTGAAAAAAAGTTATGATGGCAAGACGCGATTAGTTATGTCATGAGATGTGCTGGCAAAGGTAAATGTGCACTCGCACGTTTTGTGCAGTGAACTTGCCTCAACCACCTGTAGAGTTGCTGCAATATATCAGGCGCTTTCAACTGTGTGCTCTTACTCAATGAGTGGAACCTTTGAGAATTCTGTCTTTAGCTAACTAATAAAGAGCTCTTAGCAAAATGTATTCATGGGCAGACCCTAAGAGAATTTCAACAATTCTGTATGGGAGAGATTCACCAAAATAACATTCGTTGGACTCAATACATTAAAAATAGGCGTCATTAATGCTGTAATATGCTTTAATGATGGAGTTTACAATGGAATTGAAGTACTAAAAAATGTAGGTATTACACCTGATAGAAATGCTTATGATGCATTGAAAAAAATAGATTTGCTTCGTATCAAGAAGCTGATATTATGCCCACAAAAGCTTGTAAAGAAGCAAGAACAATAAAAAAACAAATTAAAAGAGTATCTGAACTTTAGGAAATGTCAAAAAAGGATCAATATGGCTCAGGGAGGTTTTGAAAGTTAATATAGATTATTTTATGTGTAAATATATAGTTTTATTACAGTTTTCTCAAAAGATGTTTTTTTAGATACTCTAATACAAAATTCTATTAATTGTAGAGGTTTAAAATTTTATACTATAATGCCTATAATTGTTATTTATTAAACCCTTTTTGTGTATTTTTGGGGAGCAATATAATTTTAATAGGACATTTATGATAGAAAATATCACATCTTTTTGAGGTTTTCTTGTTATATGACATTCAATATTTTTTAAAATTTTGTGGTTATAATAAAACAAACATCATTTCATTACAATTATTATAATTTTATGTATGTGTTTTGCTAATTTTGAGATGATGTTAAGAAGATTTTTTTTCTGGGCGTAATTATGTGTAGCTGCATATGTGTGAATAAATGCAACACATTTTCGATTTGCTATAAAAAAATAAATGCTTTAAAATACATGTATTTTTTTGTATTTAATTTTAAAAAGTGCCATTTTTTTACTGAGAAATAATTTTTACTTGCATAAAATCTCCTTTAATTGCAACTAAAATTTTGACTGTTTTCTTTGTCGAGACCGTTCCAGTTCCCTTAAGCTTATTAATAAATAGCATTAAAGAGAATAATTAAATTTTAGAGATAATCATGTATCATAAAAAGGAAAAATATCACATATTTATTTTATATCTTAAGGAGTTATAGTATTTTTTTAAAAAAAATACCTTTTGTGTACATGTATTTAGACGCGAAACCAAATCTTTCATCGTGATTGTTTGATAATTGTATGGGAATATTAAATAAAAGCCTTTTGAATCACTGGTTACTTTTTCATTGGAGTTTTAACAAAATCAAAGCTTTTCAATGAAATCCATTAAAGAAAGCGTCGTGAAGAATCGCTTTCTCCATCACCGCAAAAATTAATAAAAAGACTAAGAAAAAGAAAAAAAGAGGCGAACTCCCCACTTTACTTTCTAGAGTGGATTTCGTCAATTATGCAAACAGAGGACTAAATTTTGCCACTGAAAATTTGCAGATTTTAAAAAAGGGGTAAACCATTGTGTTAGAGAATATTTGCGTCACATAAACGAAATATCACCAGAATCTGACTAATGCAGGGGCAGTTGCCCCGGGCTCCAGCATTATAGTAGGGCCCCAAATTGAATAGAAAGTTTATTTTACGTCTTCTTCTTCTTCAATAATAAAGTTTGGTTCTTCATTACTAAAGTGGTAAAGCCCAGAGGGGCCCCCAAAGAAGTGTTTGCGCCGGGCCCCATTCAGGCTACGTCGCATCCTGAATACGTCATTACGATAGAATGAATGAATCGCGGATGCAATGAAATGCATAAATGACGCCTTTCATTTTAAGTGAATATTTTTTTATATCTATTGATTTCATTTCTTTATAATATTCGATTACAGACCCTTAAAATATTATCATTTAATTTAGTAGTTCATAATTTTGACTAAGCGAAAAAAAGATTTTAATTTTTTTTTTTCGTGCACTTTTAGAAACGTGATTTAAGGGCAAGATGTCCTGTCTCTTTTCTTAAAATTGATTCTGAAATCCGAACCAAGCGGTTCACTCTAGAGTATCGAAATTTAATAACAATGATTTGATTATATGTCAGATAAATGTTTCAGGTATTCAACTATTGCTTTGTCTTAGAGAACTTCAGGAAATCAAACGAAACAAAAAAGAGAATGCAAAAAAGTAAATATTTACAAAATTTTATCTTCAAAAACTTTTATATTTTTTACTAGCTTTTATTTAAATTTATCAATGAAATTATGTTATTTACTTCATTCTTCCTATAGTCTTTCGAATGGCCGAATAAACACATCTCTTGTTCCAACAGAAAATGTGAGTTGAATGCAACATTTCGTTGATATTCCTTTCCCGCCCACACGGGCACATATTTCCCGTAATTCTTTGTGATCCGTTAATTACAAGTTATTAAATATTGGAAGAACAAAGAGAGTCGCAGAAGGAGAGAAGGGGGGAAAAAACACCGCAGCATTGAATGATGGGGATGCAGTTTCAGCAGACTGTTTCTGTCGAGTGTGTTCTATCTCCCCTCCTAATATCTTTGAAGAGGGAATTTATTTCCATTCATTTCCGAGGTTTAATTAAAGTTTTTAAGAAATGTCGAATTAGCTTTGTTTCGATAAAAGGATTAATCTTAAGAATTTGGTAATTTTCCAATGATTGAATTTTAATTACTGAGTCACATTGGCTATTTAATTATTAATCGAAATTCGTTGCTGTTCAACAGAAAATGATTGAAAACTCGCTGAAAAGAAGAGCGGCTTTCAGTGAAAGTGAAAACCTCGATTTATTAATAGACAGATAATAGTATCACGTATCCAAACTGAAATTGGAAGTTTCATCAGCGGTTATGTTCCTTGATTAAAAGAATTCATTATACGATCGGACTGCTTGAAAATTAGCTTCGGTTTGTTTGTTTTTATCGATTATAAATCTCATTTCATGTAATTAGAACAGAATTCATTAAGCATTTGAAACCGAAAATCTCACATTTTACCAAATAAATTTAAAGGAATTAATCTAGTAAGTCATGTGATTCGTGGGTTTCTAAGAAATTCAAGGAATTTTTAATTTAATTCCAACTTTGCTTTCATAATTAAATTTTATTTTCATGCAATTTTATTTCATTTGACTTATTTTGAGTTTGTAAAAAAAATGGAAATTTTCAGCTGATTTCACTCGAACTTTTAAAAACTAGAATTCTTTGCTTCATTTATCACCTCTTTTCATTTGCATCCACTTATGTGTTCTCGATGAGAATATTCTACTTTGGTATTTGCGGAAATTTGATGTTCTTTATTCGATTCAGTTAACTAAATTTTGTTTAAATACATAAGTCGCCGTCTGGTAATGAACTTGGGTTGAAAATAGATTTCAAGATTTCCTAATATTTTTAATTAAACAGTAATCAGCAGAAAATAGAAAAAATTTAATTAATTATAAAATCAACCGGTGTCTTAGCACAGAGTATCAAGTCTTCCTCATGATCTGGGGGTCCCGGGTTCGAGTCCCGATTAGGGCATGGTTGCTCTGTGAGGCGTGTGAATGTTCCCCCAGTAAAAAGGGGCTGTGCAGCGAATGTGGTGAGTGTGTACCTGAAGTTGTGCTCTTGGCCCTAGTTGGCGCTACTTGGAACGAAAGACGCTTATTTCGACTTAAATCCGCTGATGCATCAGTGGGCTGGTCCATTTTAAGTGCCATTAGTGACAACCATAACAATAATAAAACCATGTTTTTAAAAATATTTTTTAGGAAAGCCACTGATTGATAATAGATTTTAGGGGGAATAATGTTCTACGTTTAAAATCAAGCTATTGATTTAAACTTTTTTTAATTAAATTTCATCAATTTTTAAAAGCATATACTTCGAAATAGAAGCAATGAAATGAGACACCAAATTTAATAACTGCATCAATTGAGCTTCGCCTTTCGAATGTATATAAGGTGAAAATGAATTTTTGACAGAAATTTTTAATGTTAACGATTACAAAAAAAAACCTCCTATTGCATTAAAAAGGATTATTTTGAAGTAATTAATAGCTCATATATATTGAATATCTTAAAGTGCCAATTTTTTTTATTGAGTAACAAATAAAACTGATTTTGTGATTCAGATTTTAAAAATAAAATTTCTTTAGTTTATTAGATAAAATTCATAAATATTTGATGAAATCATAAGAACACTTCGTTGTAATAAAAAAATCACGTATCTTAGTGTTTGTATCATCGAAAAACTGTCAGTGATTTACACCATACTTCTTTTCATAATAAGATATTTGCACATTATAAATTCAAAGCAATAACTATTGTATAGTGCATAAGATGGCTAAAACTTTTCTATGTAACCAAAATGTTTTTTAAGTTGTTTGTAAAGTGAAAAGAAACATCAATTCTAATCAGAGATAGCAGAATAATTCCCAGGTCAATCATAAATGAAATTTTTTAGAGTTATGCCATAAAAAACTGAAAATGTAAAGACTAAAACATCAAAAGTTCGTTGATTTGCCTTTTAATTTAAATAAGTATTTGTAAATATACTACCGAAGATTGTTTAAGGAAAACTGGAAGTGGTAAGAATACGTAGCACTAAATGTTAATGATAAAAATATCGCCGAATGTTCATTGGCAAGCATACTTACCACCCTAATTTGGAGCAAATTTATAATATTTTTTTAGTTAGAAGCTATAAAATTCAAATTCCTTAATGTATTACATAAAAACAACCTACGATAAATGTGCAATATTTTACGAATTTGTGAGTAAGTATAATTCCTGCCGTTTAGAACAAATTAATTTTAATGTAATAACAACTAAAAGGCCTTATGAGAATGCTTCCTTCAAAATCAAACGATTACTGTTTTAAAGAAGCCTGCGGACAAAAGCAACTAGGTTCAAAGTATAGATTAACCATGAATTAGAATCACAAAACCCCGGATGTAAATCAGCCATTCATTGCTCTGCTTAGAATGCTCGAACATAACTCCATTCCCCTTGTCAAAAAACGAAATCCTAGCCGCTCAATGAATGAGCGATGCAATGCGAGGGGATTCAAGAAAGCCTTCTCTTCTGAAAAGGATCCGGAGGCCCGCGTGCCCGAACTATTCATCGGCTTCATGAAGAAATAACAGCGCGTGCCATTGAATCCATTTGACCTCATCACAGCCGGTGGGGAGATGAGAAGGGATGGGACGGTACAAAGAAAAAAAACGGAACAAATCGGTTGGTAGAAAAGGAATCATGGGTGGTGTTCGAAGCATCGGTTGCAGTTAAACGATCAGTCGGCTGTCATCATGTAAATGACTTAATTATTTTGATGAATGGGGGAAGGATTTGGATCGCAAGGAATTGATTGCTCCAGCTCTGCCCTTGCTCGTTGCCGAGTCTCCAATTAGTTCTCCCCCGCTGCTTCCATTTTACGAATGATTGATTTCTAATTACGAGTGTCACTAATACAACTGAGGTTTTTTCCCCCGTTGACTCAGAAGTGATGTTGAATCTAGGAGATAGGGTTACTTGAAAAGTTAACAGATTTATCAGTTGATGGATGGGGATATTCTTCAATAAATTATTCACTAAAAAGGTATCGCAAGCAATGCCTCACCATGTATAGCTATAACGAATCATTGCCTTTCGATACTACCTTCAAAAAATAAATGTAGTCATCATTTATGCAAAATAGTAATTGTAATTTAAAACTAAAGGAATTTACAAGGGAAAAAAGAGCTTTGATATTTAGTATTTAATTCAGTGGAAAAGATAAAACTGTTAAACTGGATTATTATCTAATTATGGATATTTTTTGACTCATGAGCCTATGTTGGCTCAGCTGTGCCAGCTTATAGATAATTCTCTTATCTAGTATTCTTTAGTTTATTGTTTTCACTAGAATTTCATTATATTCATTCTATATTATGGAATCGTATAATTTTTGAAACTGGAATATTAGAAAAAGTGTTAGTTGGAAGTCCCAACTTTGCAGATTTGATTGTTAAGAAAGGAAATCTTAAAAGTATTTAGAAAATATTTCTTTTGTATGAGCTTTCTTTGAAATAAAGCCTCCACCCCCTTGAGAACCAAAGCGAGGAGAACGAAATGTAGGCATAAGACCAAACAATCTGAAATCGATGGTTTATGCTTCTCAGCAGATGGGCCTCGTTTTACGAAAAACACACTTAAGTTCTGAATTTAAAGGTAATTGACTAATCTTAAGGTCAATTTCATTAAAGTTTTTCTGTATTTTACTATCAGTTAGATGATCCGCAATTTTATCCGGGATTAAGGAAAATGTAACCTCACCACATATCCCAAAATACACTCATGTCCATAAATCAAGGATAATTCAGAGTCACACCCAAATCTAATTCTAAAATTACATACATCACCCGTAAAATGACTACACACATCTTCAAAAATCATATGCAAATTACAGGAAGCCACCGGATGACACCGATAGTACGTCACAATGACGAGAGTGTAAAAGGGTTTTGTATAAGGCATATATGCAAAGAAATTAAAATGTTCACAAACGCTTTATAAGCCTTTTAATGCAATATCCGCATAGTTATGACCCAAACGATGCATTTGGAGGATTTTTTTACGTGGCAGAATTATCGTCCGTCTGGAATGCGGGCTTACTCAGCTGGAACTTGGAATCGCCCAATGTGTCGTCTCCAGGCTTTGGCAACGACTCCAAGAAGATGGTAATGTAAGTACACATTACATCACAAATCGCTCTCGAGTTACAACGCCAAATAAGGACCGGTATTTGGCAGTTTCGCCATAAGAAAGAGACGGAGCATAGCATGAGAACTGTCTCGTTGGCTCTCTTCAACCACTTGTATGACAGTTTCAAGGCATATTGTGTACAGACGCTTAGGGTCAATATAATCGCAGATTGGTCAATATAATCGTAGGTCTGTCAGATGTGTTCCACAAATTGCAATTTACTGCCGTCTACTCTTATCCTGGAGTAGAAATCACGTATTGTGGATTTTTCTGATGCTTTCTAACGAATCCAGGTTTAACTTTCAGTCTGATTCTTGCTAGACTTTCATATGAAGAGCACCAGGTCCCGTTACTACTAAGAGAATATAATGGACATCGTTAGGGTGAGGCAAAATTGCTCATTTTACGAGGAATTATTTTTGGTTACTGAACTTACCTGCATGTTTATCGATGAAAACACCCTTCCTCACCGTGCAAACATCGCAAACGAGTGCCTTCGATCGGAAGATATCACCAGCATGAACTGACCAGCCTTTTCATCGGACTTGAATCCAGTAGATCATGATTGGACATGCTTGGCTGACGACTTGCAACTCTTCAATCACCTCCTGCATGTCTACTGAAACTTCAGAGAGTACCGCTTGGTGAGTGGTGTAATATTCCCCGAGATCAGATCGATAATTTGATCCTTAACATGCTTAGACGTTGTACGGACTGTATTGCATCGTCTGGGGAACATGCTATGTATTAACCATTATACCAAACATATAATATAATTTATATTTTTTGAAAATAAGTTTTATTTATTTATTTATTTTCTCGAGGGAGTGAAAAATCTTAATTTTTATTGATGATATCAAACATATAGCATCTTTTTTGTTCTTAGTTTTGTTTAATAAAAAGTCTTTAAAAATGAGTCACATTTATTTTGCTTCTGACTCTTTCTTTTCCTGATCTTGCATTAACCTTAATTTATGGACAGGAGTATATATACAAGCGCATGCAGAAATATTTCTCTTCGTCCCACGCAATAGGCAGACAGATGCCCGTTTCCGTGTTCTACAGACGAAAAAAGCACAATAATAAACCAAAACCTTTGTTACCCACAAAACTTTGTCGCGTGCTCTCCAATGAAGATGAATTCTTGTTTTAAACACATTTCCCCCCATTGGACTGAAACTACAATTTATTGAAAAGCTAATTATCAATAAGAGCAAATTATCAGACGATTATTTTTTAAAAATGGCAGTTAATTTTAAAACCATAGTGCATGCCAATAAAAATTGTCACTTGAAATTGTATCGTCTGTTTTTCAGATAAATAGTTGTAAGGTTTTTTTCTTGTCCTTAAAACAATAATTAGTAACACTCCACAATTATTATTTATTTTTTAAATATTAATATCAATAATGACAATTCGTTTTAATAATCTATGTATTCTAATCTATAAAATCTATCTTTAACTGTATATATGTTGCTGGAGAAAGAACTGTAAAATTGTTCGTTTTCTAAGGAAATACTATTCAGAATGATAGATAAAATATTTATTCATGCAATATTTACTATCCCCGTGTATTGAATGTATTCAAACTAAATGCATACCGTGCAATAAAATAAATGTATCATCAAAAAGCTGTATAAATAATTATTATTATAATGGGAACAACTTTTTCTAAATCTGTGTTTGAACCATTTCTACGTTTTTATAATGTTTTTTCAAGTAGAGGAAAATAATTATTAAACAGTAAAATCAACAGCAAAATATTATTAAGAAATTTTTAGACGAGTGAAAGTTTCAAATGCTTCTAAATTTCTTAAAATATATTTAAATTTTGTAAAATTTTAAAAGTGGCATTTAAACTTTAAAAAAATTATTTTCAGTTTTTAAAATTATTTCATCTTTATATTTAAAATCTTTCCATAAATGAATTATGGTTTTGTAGTTGATTTTCAACTCTATTCTAAGGAAACCCTACTCTATTCTTTACAGAAATGTTATTATCTGAATTACATTTCTGTAAAGCAAACCATATGCTCAAAATTAGTCTTGAAGAAAATTCCTTAAAATTTATTTTTATTCTCGAAAATAAGTTGTCCCTTAATAGAATTTTTTCGTGTTTCATGAATTTACTTCTTTTCATGTGCTATTAATTTTTCGAGTTACCGTTTTCTCTACTCCATCATTACTTTCCAAACTCTTTTGTCGTTTGTAGAATGCCAATACATTTTACCCGTAATGTAATTTTTGAACTGACAGCTAAAAATAAAATCAGCGGAAAACTGATTTATAACTCAATTCATGAAAACGTTTGTAAATTGATCACCATGGAAATATTTGTCGTTTTTATTTAACCTTTTTACTGTTTCATATCGCCCCGAAAATGAGATACATTTTGATTTTAATATATTCCCTTACAAATATCCCAATAAATCTGACATAGTTGCTGGAAAGGTTATGATTTGCTTCAATAGAATCTGATTTTGTAAAACTTCACTCTGAAAGAAAAGAAGCCTAATGATCTCTGGCTCCTGCGCTTTTGATAATCGTGGAGACTTCATTAATCGAATTTATTGCAAAATTGTTATCATGAGTGAAATATATGAGACTCACAGTACTACAAAAATAGAACATTAAGAAGTCCTTAATCCTCTGTCAGGCCAGATGCAGCTATTTGATGCCTTATATCAAGCACACGGTTTTCTCAGATCATATGCAGATAATGCCAAAGTTAAAAAAAAAAAAAGGTTAAATGAAATCAGCTATGCATATTTCAATGTATCATGCCAGAACATCATTTCTTCAATGGCCAAGCACCCTGTTCTTGTGGTAGTTAAATTATATATTTATTCCTTTTTATCGTTTCAACGAATGAGTCACTTTAGTTCTGCAAAGGATCCAAAAAACTTTTGCCTCGCCTTTATTGCTTAAAAAATATCTCATTTCTTATTTATTTCATTTCATTTCATCACGTTCTCAAAATGGCATTTTTCTAGGTTTTATTTGCTGTGGTGATCAACTTATATTTTTAATCAGAGCTTTTGTAAATGCGATAGCAACGCGTTGTTAAAAGCTGATTTTTTGAGATGCTCGTGCAGATAATAAAGTGTTTATATTTTTGCCTTCGGATTCTTTTCGACGCCACTAACCTCATTCCCAAAACAACATCATGTTCTGACATGATAATAAGTGGAATCAAAAGTATTTGCTGCGCGTTGTGTTATTTATCGTCAATATTTGGTTGCAATAAATCCTCCTACATGCAATGTTTCATTATGTTGTTAGAGCAGTCAATAAGATTAAACGCGATCCATTGCAGGAACAATAAGCAGATATGTTTTCGTTTTGTGCCATCATTTCCGAATTTCAAAGGATTTCGATAAAACACCCTCCCCCATGGAGAAGAAATGGGGTCACTTTTTACTCCTCATTATTTGCTCCTTTGCTTGAAACCGATATTCTGATTTCTGTGCTACAAATTGTGTCCCATCAACAGTGAACAGAGTTACAGACGAAGAAAGGGCCGAGGCTTCCATTCTGTTTTTGTAATTAGCAAATACAATCTTGCTTTTCATTCCGGGTGTATTTCTCAATATTCGCTCGGATGTCGCATCATCTTTGATTACATTTTCGTAATTTGTAATTTGCTGATGTTGTGCCAACGGCGATCTTTGGAATAACAAGCAACAAGTGCATCGATCTCCACCGTCTACAGGTTTCCCGAAGGGATTTTTTTTTTTTTTTTTTGTAAAGAAGACCTTTGGATAGTTTGAATGGTTTTAGCTAATCACTCATTAATTATAGAAGGAAGTTCTTCCCAAAGACAAATTAATTTTGCTTCTTTCAATGAAGAAAGTATAAAATTTTTAATATATTGATATTAAATAAAATTTATGAAGAGGAAAGGTAATAAATAACTTAGAGCACTGAGATCTGATTGATGATAATTGGTTTTTCCTAAACCTATAAGTATGGAGCTGGCACTTAATCTTGTTCACTCCTTCGATTCTTAGAGGTCAATAAAAATGTCTAAAAAAGCCTAAAAATTTCATAATTCACAATTGCAAGATATATACATGAAATATACAAGATATATGCATATACATGAAAATGAGTACAGTGCAGTATTAAAGGACTCGCAAATAAAGTTTCATTAAAAAAATTGTGCATTTTTGTGCTGGCGTATAGAAGTTTTCTATATCTATGTTGCGCCGTTCACAGCAATTTTTCCGAAGTTAATTATCATTTGTTTAATTAATTCATTTAAATTTTGATGCCATACATGTCTTTATATACCTAGTAATTTTGTAAAAAAATTAATATTATCACGAAATAATACTTCTCACACAAAAGCGATACGAAGATGCAGATTTCATTGTCTACAAAAACGCGTATTAAATATATGCCACACAGGCTACAAATTCACAGCGAATAAACTCTAATTTATCCGATACTTTCAAATGGCAGCGAAGATATAGATTCGCAAGGAAACAAGAGAAAAGACGCTCTCTCAAGCTCAGCTCACCACATAGCTTGTCCTCCAAACTCAACTAAATCCCCGCCTTTAAGGCGTGTCTTAAATATCTCCCCACTGAAATGGGTGGTCAATCTGAAAAGAGCTCGATCATTCCAGGTAAGAAATTTCTCCGATATTCTCTAAGAACAAACCTGTATTTCTTAGCTTCTACTGAACATTTTAGAGTGTAGTGAAAACCGATAGCGGTCTTATTATTTTTCCAAAGCACCTATATCGCCAAACTGATAAAATATGGCGATCTTCTGTTGTAAATTCCTTTACAAAGCTCTTTTCTCGGTGATGTGCGATTCTATTACAATAAATTTTATACAATAAAACTATTTAGAAATATGTACAATATTCACACAACAATTCATAAATATTTATAATATTTACATCTAATTTACACAGAATTTGTATCAAGATTCTGAATATGATTTTCAGGATTAAAATTAATAATTCATGAATATAACTAATAATTTCATCTACAATGATATATTTATTCGTTCATTTGAATATTTCACGATTTTGTAATCATTGTTTTCTGTGATCAAAATGGCAAAGGTTTGCAACACCATTGTATGTAAAAGTACGAAGAGAGCTAAAGTTCCCAACGAATAGATGTATCGATTAAACATAAATATCATTTTAACGATGATGGCATGGCATCCAGAAAACGAAGCATATCTTTAAATTGTTACTTGAAAATGGTTTTTTTAACTCCAGAACCAAGAGATTTAAATTCAAAATTGACTGAAATTTGAATTGATGACAGAATATTTAAAGTCATATTAAGAAAATAGATTTATAAGAAAATGAGGTGTGTGGATTTTGAATTCAAACAAGTTGCTCTTCTCTGGACGGTTTAGATAACAAGATAAAATTTGGAAATTTCTTTATTTTGCAAAATTATTGAATGAAAAATTTCCCAATTTATGTATTTTATTTTCTGTAATGACATGCAAGATTTAAATGCATATGATTTCTATTTATTCAACTGACATTTAAAATTCTATTTTATTAGAATGATGTTTGAAATATTAGTATGCAGTTTTAATGATTTTTTTCTGTGAATAGGCAATTGATCCTCTAGGATAAACAGCGAATAATTTATGTAATTTAGGAATAATCTCTAAAGATGAATAATTTTTCTAATTTTTTTAAAAATCTTCGAGATATACGAGAACATATTTGACTTATTATTTATTTTCCGCATAACAGAGGCAGTACTCGTTCATCTAATTTCACATCTTTTTTTCTTCTTCTTGAAAATGATAAGTTGCGAGCTTGACTCAGCAGAGAGCTAAACAACTCGTTAGGGATGTTCTTTCCGATTATTCAAAAAATAAAATAAAAATCAAATATGCAACTGTTGCTGCGTCAGATTCATTGGGTTTTGAACATTCTTTGAAACTTAGCCACTCAGAATTTAAAACATGCATATGACTAATTTACTTTAAAATTAAAAATTGTGCAATGAGGATTTCTATGGTGTACAAATTATGGTACTTTCTAATTAATTTTGGTTAGTTGGATCATTAAGAGAAATTTTTAGCAGATTTTCGATTTGCTGACGCTTTTGTTATATACGTTTAATGTTACTCGAAAATCGAATTTCTTGTTTTAGACACGATTATCCGAATCGGTTGAAGCCAAAAAATTTCACGTAGAACAACAATTGCTCTCACAAAATCGCATGTCAAATTTGATGTGCTTGAAGACATTACATCTTTTAGTTATTTTGCTAACATGCATACCGGCAAACGGTCAATTCTTCATTGGATTCGGCTCAAAACTTCATAGGTGACTGCATCATCAATATTGCATCGGAATGCAGAATTTTATCCTTCTAGGAATCTTTGGTTCAGAGTTATTTTGTTAATTTATATTCAGGCGACCAGGTGGACGGATTGTCTCTGAACGGATTTTGCTCAAACTTTGGTAGTAATGTGCAAATTGGTCTTAAAAACAGTGCATAAAATTCCATCCGTCTAAATCGAAGCGCTTTTGGGAGAGATTTTCTATTGATCAAAGACAGAAGGAAGGACAGACATAATGCCGAACTGGCGCTTTTCCAACTTATGGAGATTTAAAGCCTTGCGATACTTTAAAACTTCATTCGAATTATTTTACGAATATGATATTTTCTTCATACTTCGTATTTGAAAAACTGACAAGCTCTGGCACTTAATGAATGAGCATGCTGAATAACGGAAAATCACGATTCTCGATAAGAAATGGAAGTTCATTCGATTAAACTTATGAACTAAAAATCTTGAGTGCAGCATTTCTCCAACTCCTACGTGTTGATCTTCATTCAGAATCAAAGTAATTCTATAAGTATGGGGAAATTAGAATTATAAATAGGTTAGATATAAAGTAATAAATAATACAATAATGTGTAACTGGAAAAGGTAGTCTCTGAAATCTATTTGCCACTGAATAAAGTAAAAGAAGCAGGTATATTTCATAAATTGAACCATAAAGGGATCACGAAATATAAATTTACCGAAGCAAAGTTCACAGCATGCATCGAAAGACATTTCCTTTGAATTCCACACCACGGAAGGCTCTTCGTAACTGAATATGAGAAGCTTCGGCATGGTTTTTTATTCTCGCCAGTCCTTTGGGTATACGAAAAAATGCGAGTCTGGTTCTTCCCACCGATGACGGCACGTACTTCCTTAGGGAAGAATTGTACCGTGGCCAATGATGATCCTTCGGAAGCTACTATTTTTGTCGCAGCGATCTGGTCTTTCATGTTTTCCCGTGTTCCTACGGGCGGGTCGAAGTAATCAGTCCATGGCTTTCCTTTGAATTCTTAAAGATTTATCGTTGATTCTGCTCCATTCTTGCCGTTGCACTGTGTACGACATATAAGAATGTTTTTTTTCCTTTTCACAGTTGGAATTAAACCTGACTTGCACACGCTGATGTATCAGAATCTTTAATTTAATCACCTTTGCTTTTGCAATTCTATATAGAGGATGACTTGTTTCCGGGTACTGAACAAGGGGCTTATTCTCGGTCGATCTTGTGTTCTTTATTCAACTCCCTCTCCCTAAATTCTTTCAGATCATTTTGGTATCCAAGACTATATGTTTCAGAATGACGTCCCTCATCCCTAAAAAAGCTTTTCCAAATTCGCCGTTGCTTAATTTATCATACTCTTTCATATTTTCCCTCCTATGATTTTAGAATTCTTCAAACATTGTTTCGATCGTCGAAGAAACGCTGAAGTAACCAAGAAACCTTTTTATTGTTTTACACAATACAACTTTATTAGCTACGTTTCACCACAAAAACGTAAAGGATTTGAAATAACACGATCGTTTCAATTTTAAATGTCATCTTGAAGCTTAAAGTCACTTAAACGTTCGTTTTGATAATATTATTGAAATGGTTGGCTAGTTGGTTTAACTGGTGCAAGAGCCCTATTTGGCTATACTACACCAAATACATGGTATATAAATGGGATCATGGTATCCTAAAATAGGACATAAAATTTTAAAATATTAAAATAAATATGCATACGTACACAAATAGAAATATCTTTAAAATCTTTTGAAAAAAAAAACAAGCATTATACATGCGAAAATACTAGCATAAATTTACGGCAAAGATTAAAAGGAATAAACTGCGTCATAGATAAAATGAAAGTTTTAAAACCAGCAGATAACTTTAAAATCGATCATTTTAATTGAAGTTGAAAAAAGGATATACTATATTTATTTATATTTTGTCGGAATAATAATATGGCAGCATCTTTTCTTCCGTTTGCGTGTAGTGATTGGTGCGGAAGGAGTTGGAGGACAAGTGTCTTCAGAGGTATCCTTTAAGTTTTCGGACTCATATCCCAGTGTATCACCTTTCGATGCACTAGAGCACATTTCTGCGTCAGTATCAGATTCCTAGGGTAAGGGATGGCTGAAATTTCCTGAAGGGGGGACAGCTAATAGACGAGACATAGAATCAACAGGACCAACAAGGGTTGGAGAGTTGTAATCAAATCCGCACCTGTTACATTTTTCATTCCAGAACGGCCCTCTGCCAAAGCGGAAAGGGGAGGCTTTCTAGGTGAAGTTTTAAGAAACTTTACATTCTGTTTTTGTTATTTGTTTTTTAATCCAAATTCATCTTGTCAGACTCTGAAAGCTGCGCGGTTTTATAATGTTTCAATATTTCATCGATATTTAGTTTTTTATACATAATCTTTATTCATTCTATGGTCTTTTTTTTACTTTTCCTTTTATTAAATGTTTCAAAATCGGAACAATCAGGTGAACTTATATTAGATTCTGGGATAGTAGATTAATGGATTTTCTCTCAACTTGTGCTGGTATTGAATGCTGCTATAAAAGATTCGTCATATCTAGAACAGGTCTCCGATGGTATGTACGATATTTTAAATCGAACAGAGTTACATGGTAGGACTGCAGATAAGATCTGAGTGCTTGGGGTTCCGAGTCTTTTATTCGCCCCAGATCCATAACTGACTCCTGGAAGTGAAGTGCGAGGCTTGATAACAATGCATCTGCCTTCCTTTCGAATTTCCAAGAACAGGAAAGGGAAAAAGAAGAATGAGAATCTTTGTAATTTGCGTATTTCTCTGATTTAGTACACGTAGAGCGGTGATAACCAGCTTCCGAAAAGCAGGACAAATGATAGATCCATGGCACGAAGCTTGTGAAGGCCCAAAACACTGGCATTGAAAGCATTGGAGAGGATTTGGAAAATATGGTCAAACGTTCAATTTCATGCACCCCGCTTTAATTGACTTTGGAATTTTAAGAGAATTAAATGTGAGCATTAAATGCTTAGTTCACCATTTTTTCTGATTTTAATACGAATTACATGAGTAACGCTGGTTGCCCGGAAATCTTCACAAATTTGCTCCACCGAAAGAGTAAAAATGTCTCCACAAGAAATCACCCACTTTGAGGAGTTAAAAAAGGCGTGTTAAGTAACAGAAACAGGGACAGGTCTTAGAGAATTCAATTTAAGGATTTGTTCTTCTTGAGTACGAAATACAACCTTAGTAAGTCGGTCTCTTGAGCTTAGTTTCCGAATAGACTTTGTATTACAAAGATTATAGGATATCTTCTTTTCAACTAAGAAAGGAAAAACAATATGAAAAGTCTCATTTGTAGTAGAAGTACGTTTCAAAATTTAAAAAAAAATGTATCAAAGGATTTACTCGCTTCGACTTTATCGTTGTGGACTCCACTGAAAGGAGAACGGTTTTTAAGTTCCACATGATACTGTAGGGACTCAAGCCTGCCTTCACTGTCCGCCATGGAGTCCAAAAAGGGATGGCAGCCACCAACTTTAGGCGTTTTCAACCTCGGCGCTTATCATAGTGCTAGCCGGAACCTGTACACTGACAGTCATCCCCGGGTGCAGTGACGACCCTGAACGCCAAACCTAAGGAGTGAGCCCTTTGCTTGATTCCTAGCAGACTAACCACTCTGGTGAATATCTACTAGCCGACTGATACACCGGATACCGCTACATGTCTAATGGGTCGTCTACTAGGGCAACACGTGGGATTTGTGGTTGTCCATGAGAAGCAAGAAGCAAACAAAGCGGCGACAACTTCTCATGGAGAGCTTCCACGTTTATTGTCGAAGGATGGAAGAATCAAGCGGACAGCTGAAGGCGTATTGGTGAGTAAGTATAAAGGAAATAAAGATCCCCTTGGTGTAAGGATCGGTGTAAGAATTGTGTAAGAAAACCCTTTTTGCGTGGGATTTCTTTAATATGAGAGGTAGAAACAGTGACCACATCCAGTTATCCCAAATTTTTATTTACTTGTAGATACGGGACACAGCGTACACATAAAGAAAAATTATGGAAAACACACATAGCTATCCAATCATCTTTCAACTCAATCATTCTTAGACTCAGATTGACCTCTTTTCTCTCGCTTCGTCAATTCCAGACTGCCTGGTCTTTCTCCCTTGGACTCTCCTCTCATCTCTCCTCTTCAACTCATCTGTCTTCACCCTGATTCAACCCTTCTCTTTTAGCGTTCGGCAAGAAGGGTTGCTAAATGAGGTGAAAGGGGTTGCCAAAGTTGGCGATCTTTACAATTGGGGCACCCATACTCACCTAAAGAATGTGAATCTCTGAGGGGATGATATTATGGAAATGGGATCTCCACAGCTTTTGAGTAAGGAAAGTCGGACGACGGAAATCTAAATGAAGTTCCCAAGAAAAAGTTCTCAAAAAGTAGAGAGAAAAAGTAAAAAGGAGCGGTGCGTGCATTAGGAAATCTTATATGTGTAGGGAAAAAAAGGGCTTTTCATAAAGATTACGAAATATTTATTAAACATAATTATCTTACAGATATCATATCAGAAGATTTTTGGGGTAACAAGACTATTGGATTAGTGGAGGTTTATTTATCTGAGTTTAAACAGTAAATCCTACTTTGGATCTCAATGGTATTTATACACTTTTGAATTTTAAAGGAATGCTAATCATTAGTGGTAGAGATGTTTTGGTGCATTAAAGATGAATTTTTGGTTGGGAATGGGAAAATTTTCCACCGATAGACTGACGGACATATTTCGAAAATGCATTTTTATAATTTTTCAATACCTTCTATGTATTTCGTATATCAGAAAATAAAAGGCATTCAATGAATACTATTTATAATACCGTACACTCAGAGAATCATATATCAGATGACGATTCAAGATTCTATAATTAAATTAAATTTATACATAATTAAGTAAATTAATTAATATTCTAAGTAAATTAATACATTAATTAATAAAATGCATATTTCATTAAATACATATTTATATTATGGTTAAAATAAATTCGTATAATTATTAGTATTTAATAAAAGTTTGATTTTTTTCTCCTATATATTAAATGTTTGTTTCAAAAAATTTTATTAATAAAATCCCTTTGCTGCGTTGAGATGTAATGACGTAATGTATCGGCCTGTGAACCTCCCCTAACTATATTCCTGAATAGGTTTGGGAGACATTTCAGCGTATCTTGGGAAATCCATCACATTGAATCTGTTTCATGAGGCGGTTGGGGGAGATCCACTATGGGGTTTCATTGCCCGCTCGATGCTGCCATCGCACATTTGTAATTCCACTTTCCCTGTCTAAAATTTGTGAGCTAAAATTGTAAGATATCAAGGCGTCATTTCATGCATGTTAAATCAAATAAAGGGTGTTCTTCTTATTTGAATGTTACTGATACCGTTTTTTGCGTTTAACCGTCTCAACGGCTCACAGAAAAATATTTGATAGTGGTCCAAAATAGTGAAATCCATCTGAAATTAACCTTCATGCGGTGTCATCAAATCTTCATGCAAGAGTCGGTATTTATTCACAAAGACACGCCTCGAAGCTCTACTTATCTAATAACAGCATGACAAGCTCAAGGGAAGTTGTCTTATTTAATGCAAAGGCGAGAGCCGAAATAACGATGGAATGGATTTTGAGGCATCAGTTTCTAACAATCCCTTTCGCAGTTGATTAATTTAGTTTAGTTATATTAAAGCAACAGTAGGGCTATTTTGGGGAGGACCTCGCAATTTATAGCTGCTGTCAGATGAAGAGGATGGCATCCCCTCTCCAAACTTCCACACCACACCAGCGGGAAGCGGACGGGTTTAGCCTGCACCACTCCCGCTTACACTACGGTACTTCAGTAGAATTGTAAGTCTCGAGACTGAAATCCTCCTTCATCCAAGTTGGAACTTTACCACAAGGCCTCATGTAAATAGTTAAAATAATTAATAAGCAATTGAATAAAAATTATGAAACAAGGTACTTACATACTAAGCCATCAATCTTTATCGCCAAATTTGAAGACGTCGCAAATGAGTTGCTAAGCCGCCATTAATTTAAAAATCGTGCAAACATTAACTGTCGTCCTCCATTTTGTTGTTTTCGCAGAAGATTCTTAAACGATCATTCAGCCGTTCTGATTTTTGACACGTTAAAATGATTAAAATTTGGGATTTGCCTGCCAACGAAAAAGATGCAGTGACGTATTTTTTTAAATTATGGAATTATTCCATCTAGAAATACGTGTTTGAATGGACATGAGATGAGTTAATACGTGAAAACGGACAAACAATGGCTGTGTAATGTATCATAGAGTTTTGACCACCTAAGTAAATTGACTCGAGGTGGTTGGCGACAGTTGGCCCATTGGCGGTCTAATACGTGAGTTCCGTAAATAATATTTCGTAATTATAAAAATTAATGATATAAATATGTTAATTAAAGTATAAATTGAAAACAATTAATGTCTTTGATTGGATTAAACAGACAGGTTTTGGATATAAATGCTTAAATAATGGGGGAAAGCACTTCACATTTTTTTTTACTTTTTATAGTATGAAATCATACTTCATAAAAGGCAGTGTTGTGAAAAAATAATGCCCTTTCAAAACTTTTGTAATATTTAAAAGAAACAAATATTTCTCAAAAATTGTAAGTGGTTTTAATTTTCTAAATTGAATTTGATTTTTTTTCGTTTTTAAAAATGATTTTAATCTGTTCGAAAATACAGAAAATAAAAGCTGAATTCTGAACTTATTCTCCACGTCTGTATAATCATGAAAATTTACGGCCTTAATTTCCCACCATCTTAAAGTTCAACATCTAGTTTCACTAACTATTTACATCTCATCCAAAAATATGTTTCCTTTTGAAAGAGAAGGCTTACGTCCATAAAACGGGGCTTCCCTTGGAGGCACACCATTCGATGTTTGACACATTTCTGCTTATAAAATCAAATAACTGTTCAGAGTAAGGGAAGTGAGGAAAAAATTTCAAATAGGAATTGGATTTTAAAATTGCTTTTGAGTCTCATCACGTCTCTCTGGAAATTATTCTTCGTCACATTTTTCTTTCGTCCGAATTGCTCTGTTTCACCATTTTAGGACGACTATTAGATGTATAAGATGGCATCATTTCATGCACACATCCACTATCTTGCTAGCGCACATATATTGTATAGCACTGATTAATATTCGTAATGTGGTATAATATTGTCAAATCTTTATTAATATCATATGATAGAGCACAATATTGTAAAACCGGCTGTGTTATCGAGTTATCCTCGCGCTGGATCATTTTGATCGCTCCTTATTAATGTAATATTTTTAATTGTGTCATTCTAAATATTTTGTTCAAAATGCTCTATAGCTCCCAGATGTGACCAACAATTACCATTTTAAGTAGCTGGTCTTCATTAATAAATGGTTTTCCAATACTTTTATCATATTTTTCCTTTACTAAAAATGAATCGATCGCTTAACGTTTTTCTTTTTAATAATTAAGAAATATATTATTACATAGAAAATAATTCTGTGTGTGACAATGCTAAATATTACATAATGATGATAATAATAGTTTAATAAATGAATTCCTACTGTTACATGTAGTTTCAAATTTATCGTTTTGCCTCGCTGTCTCATTTCTCATAATTTACATTTTTTCTTCATTTATAGGGTGCTATGACATGTAGGAAAGGGTTCATGTTAAGCAATCTAATACTCCCAACTTGTATTTTTCAAATTTTCTTATGATAAAAATTTTAGCAATTTTATTGCAAGATCTGTAATAAAATTGTCAGCTCAATATCCGAATTTCAAAATGTGTTCCTTTTAAATCGCGTTGAGAGCTGACTTCTTGAAAAGAAATTATCGTTCCATGCCAAAACCACAGCTTTATGGCTTGACTTCGAACAAACCAATAAAAAGTGAGTTCCGACACGAAACGCTAAATTTTCTGACATTCTCGTGAAATGACCTTTTCTTCGTAAGGAAACATTCGAGAACGTAACTCCGGGGAATAAAATATTTTTAGAATACTTTTTCCCAAATCTTCAATCTTACTCATGACAGCCTTTTCTTCAAAAATAAAATATATACAACTGTAGGAAAATCACTAAATTTCTGAATCTAAGACATTTTTTTTTCTGGTGAAACATAAGAGTATTTTTTAAATCCTTAATTTGCTGTCTATAACACTTGCGATCGACGTTCTTGAAACTTGTTGCTCTGATTTATCATTCTATTAACCCTAAATAACTTTTAACAAACAATAAATAACTTTCATTTCCTGTTGAGTCTACGTGGATTTATGTTGTCACAATCTGTTTTGATTGGGACACTTTTTATTAATTAATTAATTAATTAATTTTGTAATTAATTGATATATCTATCTCGAATAATTGTATGTACACGAGTTTTCTCTCCCTCGCGTGCTCATTGTAAATAATTAATTTTCTTCTGTCTTTCAGTCTCCGTGAACTAATTCGACACCATTAGAATGCTAAACTAATTGCAGAGATTTGTAATACATTTTCAGAATTAGTCACTTTTGACGCGAGGAGGTTCGCCGGGTTTGAAAAGACGCTAATATTTCCAATTAAACTGTTTGCATTACTGTCTTAATGGCTTTCTTAGGAAATATTTTTAATCTTCATATTTTGATAGTCTTTTAACTTTTATAACCCTTAAGGTGCTCCGTTCAACGTATTATGTATTTCATTGATTTTTCTGTCATTTCTTCTGAATTTGATCTTTAATTCAAAACGGAAGTGATCAAAAAATTGAATTATTCGACACTGAAGTCTTATGTGCTCTCTAGAATAATCCTTAATAAATTATGCTATATGTCTCAGAGTATCATTGAATGATAATTTCTCGAATGCTAAATTCTGTTTACTATATAAAGAATGAATGTATTAATTACAGTTCGCAGTATTGAAGAGCATTTGCATAAAAATTAAAAATTTATAACATACCTCTTATTTGGATTAAATATAGTTCATTTCTTCAATTAGATTCTTTTTCCTATTCTCCGCATATTCATTTACTAACGATTTCGAAAAATCTTTTTTGTCGAGATTAGATGGGAGAGTTGGTTTAAACTTAACCAGAATTGCTTTAAATAACACAGAATCCTGAAATAATTGATATAGTCATTGAAATCTTTGTCTTGCGTTTTGATTTTTAGAAAATAGGCTTCATATTTATTTTATTTCATATTACGCGTGCTAAAATCACACTTTATAATCTTATTAATTAATCATTCAAATTCAGTTAATCATTCAGCTTAATATTAACCCTTTGCATTCCGATGGTGCCTTAGACTCAACATTAAAGATTGTGCATCATTTTGACGTTTTATTTATTTATTTTTTAAATTTAATTGTTAAAAACGCCTACATAATGGTTAAGAGATGTAGATTAACTTTTCAAAGAAATTCGACTTAAAAGAATTATCTGCATTTATTTTTTATGGGAATAAACAAATCTTTGTATTAGGTGAACAATTTTGCATCTAATAATTTTTGGAGTGCAAAGGGCTAATTAATAAATTGAGTAATTAAAACTTCTAAAAATACTCCCCTGGTAATTACACATCTCCCCACTTCAAAGAATATATGTTCTAAACTCTGTAAATGCAGGTAAAACAGTCCGTTTTGTGATTTACTAATCGTCAACCCACACACATCTTTATTGTTAATAGTAATAGGTACAACAAATCCATTCATTCATTTTTCAACCAAAAATCTTTCAATTTTTTATATTTTTTTAGTTATTGCTGTGCATTAGTGTATCGAATCAGCTGGCGTCCTGGCGTGGGGATAGCGCATCCCCCTCGAAAGCTGGGCGTCCCGGTTCGAGCGGGGGGGGGGAGGTTCTGTGTTCTACCGGTAAAGTGTTCAAATGCCCCCACCCCTCTGTAAAATGGGCCTGCATATGTGACTGTGATGAGTGAGTAACTAAGTCGTACTCTTGGCTCTAATTGGCGCTACTTCAAAAACAACAGACGTTCCTTTCGGCTTCAAACTCGCTGATGCCTCGGCGAAGCTTGACCATGATAAATGCTACAAACATCAACACCATAACATATAGAATTAAGATATTATTCACCTACACAAATATCAGAAAACATAAAATATGATACAAGTTTTATAAAATTATGATAATATTTCAGTTTTCGTTATATTAAAATTTTCCATAATCTTGCCATACATGCATTATAAATCTTTTTAACTTTAATATTTCTGGTATTCCACTATGCCAAATATAATAATATTCTTTCTTTTCGTATAAAATGTAGATCTAAACTCAAACAATACAAATGAATCACAATATGAGAAGAAAAATAATTCGAATAAAATGTTTGTAAATATATCAGGAACCTCCCGATAAAGTAATTTATAATCTGTTTTAAGAGAGAAAACTTCTGGCCGTGTTTAAAGATCAGTTGGTTATTTAAAATTAATCCTTCTTTAATTAATGCATGATTAATAAAATAAATGCCCAACAACCAATAGAATATTTCATGAGTCTTGGTCTTAAAGTTTCCCTAGAAATGTAATTTTAAGTTTCGAATTTCAATTGAGTTTTGAGCTATATTTTGCACCTTTCGATTTCTTGAACTAACTATAGCATAAAATAGTGTCCTTTTGTCATCTCACATAAAACTCTAGCTCCAACTCTTATGAAGTTAAACAGCATGTGTAAAAACAACGAAATATCTTAGTTTTATTTAAAGAATAAATTTACTGTTATAACTTAAAACAGTAGTTCTTCTTATGTAAGAAAATAAGTTTTACCCACAAATATAATGCATATTTATATTAAAATTTGGTATGATAATTTTTTAATATCTTCTGCAATTACACAATTAGAAAAAAAATGTCTTATTCATTTAGAAGCAATTTATAGTTCTTTTAATGCTTCATAATAAGAAAAAAAAATGAAAAATTCTTATAATTTGTCAGTTGTGCCCAATATTTAAAGAATGGATAAAAATAAAATTTGTTTTAATTCAAGATCTAAATAATATATTTCTTAAGCTATCTGCTTACTTTAAAGTGAACCATTTGATAAAACCCTAAACTTATTACCATACTTAATCGGATATTGTAATATAATAGCTGCTGTTAGCCATATTATCATTAAAGTTTTGAGAAATGTTATACAAATTTTGGCCATTGCTGTATAAATCTGCCAAGATTATTAGTTCTAGAAAATAAGTAAATGCGTGTTCATCTTAATTAGTAGAGATAGAGAAAAGATATCCCAAAGATATTATATTTATTATTGATATATTTCAAGTAAGGTCATAAAAAATCGTGGGTTATATATATATATATATATATATATATGTGTGTGTGTGTGTGTGTGTGTGTGTGTGTGTGT
>JAOUZG010003113.1:742147-758342 GCA_026289955.1 Argiope argentata
GTGTGTGTGTGTGTGTGTGTGTGTGTGTGTGTGTGTGTGTGTGCGTGCGTGCGCGCGCGAAAACAAAATATCAAAATCAAAACTCTTAATCGAATTTTGAAAACTCGTTCTATAGATAAAGAAAGTAAATGAAAAGCATTCGTTTCTTAAATAGATAGAAAGTTAGAATCTTCACTTTTGATATTTTTCACTTTAATGTCGATTGCAAACAAGTGTACGTTCTAAAAACAACGTCTTATAAATATGCAAACGATATGCTCACGGGATTAATCCTAAATTTTATTTATAATTGGTGTAAATAGATATAATTTAAATCAATGCTTAAAATAGTGATATTATTTTAATTTTTTTCTATAAGGAGCTTTTTATATGTATATTTATTTATACATTAGACCCTTAAAAGGCTTAAAGAGAGAAGATTTTATATGTGACATGATAATAGTTCAATAAATGCAGAATTTTGCGCATAATTGAGTGATTACAAGTTGGTCTTATTGAATGATGTTAGATTCTCACAAAAAGCGGGTCGTGCTTTTGTAGGATATCTTTAAGCGGGCATCAGAAGAATAAATGACAATAGCCCAGATGATTCCCTTAATTCTCAAATGCAGTTTTAAGGAAGGGGGAGCCATCAGAGAATCTGTTTCTCTGTCCTAACTGACGTTTCAAAGTTCTACATACGAAAAACCTTCTGCGGTTATTATTTTGATGCATCTCGAATCTTTACAGTTCCATAATCTTTGTGAAATAAAAACTGAAACGTTTTGAGATAATCTATTATGGTCAACTATTTGGTCTCAGGTTCGATTCAACTTAATACTTTATCCGCTGAATTATGTTGCCATCAATTTTCCAACTTCATTTCTGCAATAGAAGTTAAGTTTCCTTGTAGAATAATCCTATAGAACCCAAGAGAAAAATTTTAATCAATAGAAATATCTTAATTAATTTAATTATTAATTAAATATTTTTCATTTCTACTTTTAGCTTATATTAACTTCCATGCTGTTTGTGTTACGTTCTCCATGTTTTTTAGAATAAAATCGACAAAAATAGTCATATTGCGAAAATATAATCCATATTTAAATGGTACTTATAAATACCATTAGTAGATAAAGGATTAAAACGAGAAGAATTTATCTGAAATATAAAGTAATAATAATAAAAAGCATGATAGTGACACAAAATCCAAAATGGATTCACGTTTGTGAATGAAAAAAATTCATTCAACTGTGTAACGAAAAGATGCTTTTGTTCTTTTTAATATGCGATATATTAGGGAGTAACTAATTCACTTTTATATTATATTTTTCTTTTATTTCAGTTGATTTATTTAAATGCTTGCAAAACAGAACTTTGTGATTGAAATTTTTTTATCATTTCCTCTTGTGAGAATTTTTTAATTTGCCCATTTACGTGTTTTCAATGGCAAAAAAAACTATACTTCCAGAATTTAACTATAAGTTGGTCAACACATTGGTATGAAATAAAAATTCGATTAAATGATATCTCTTGGTTGTGGATTTCAGAAAGTTATTTCAAGATTTGCATTTACAATAGAGGTTATGTAGTATGTGTAATAAGAAAAAAAAAGTAGAAATTAATTGAATCAAAATTATTCTACTTTTTAGAAAACTAATAAAAATGCGTTTAAAAATTATTACATTCGTTCAATCATATTTAATTTATAGAGTAATTGTATCATGCATTGCCTTGTTATCATGTCAGAACATGATGTTGTTTTGGGAATGGGTTTTTTGGCGCTAATAAAAATCCGTATGGGAAAAATAAAAAATATTATTATCTGCCCGAGCATCTCCAAAAATCAGCTTTTAATAACGCGTTGCTATTGCATTTATAAAAGCTCTGATTTAAAAAATAAGTGAATGACTACAGCTAATAAAACCTAGAAAAATGCCATTTTGAGCACGTGATAACATGAAATGGAATAAATAGAAATGGGATATTTTTTTTAAACAATAAATGCGAGACATAGTGTTTTGGATCTTTTGCAATACTAAAGTGACTCATTCAATGAAACGACTAAAATGAATAAAAATGTGATTTTTTTCATTTTAGTCGTTTGCTTGGCCGTTCAAGAGATAATGTTTTGACATGATAGATTGAAATATGTATAGCAGATTTCATTTCAATCTTTTTATAGTTCAGAAGTTTTACCATTCACCCATATAATAGCCTTGTCAAAAAAACTATTTTCACAGGAAAAAATAATTACGAATTAAAAATTAATTTTGTTCTGAGTAACAGAATAAAATTTATCCAAAAAAGTCCCTTCTTCCCGAAAATTAAACCATTGATCACTATTTGTGAACAAATTAAAAGCGCGAAAGAAATTTTTACTTTCCTACATTTGGATATTTTTTTTAAATAATACACAGTTGCACTCGCGAAGTCAGCAGGCTCGAAACGGCTCGTTAAAGATTGTAATTACCCGGGCTCGTCACTGTTCATAATCTCTGAGTAAGAGAGTCGATGTCGCGAGAGACATTTTGGAAAGTGGAGCACACTCAATTATTCCTGATGCATTTTTAAATCGCAATTTGTATGTCAGGAGCATAAACTCGGCCATCAACTGCGTCTCTAGGGTGCAGAAAATAAAATTCATTTATTTTCTTTGACTCAACTTAACGAAACCCTCTTCCACTCCGATTAAAAACAAAGTCTTTTCAGTGGATTCTAGTGTCCATAATGATATTTACTAAGTTAACGAGCGATCTAAATTCTGAATTAATTCTTGAATAATGGCCGCTTTCCGAGAGAAGGCTGAGCCTCGTCATCTATTATGCTTGTTGGGACCGTTGCTAGGATTGCAGTCGAAGTTTAGTGTAATATAATTAGATTCAACGTTCATCCTTTCGGCTTTTTTTCGTTGCTTTGCTTCCCCTTTATTTTTTTATCAGACAGAGCATTTGAAAGAAATTTCATTTAGTGTATACTTTAGATATCATTAAACACTGACAGGCTTCAGACATTTTTCGGAAGTTTCTCCAAAAATAAAAGGTGGAGGATAAATATAACATAAAAACTGCAGAATTTTGATATAAGAACTGCATCGCATTTCTTAAAAGGATTCTTTCTATTCTGCCTTTTAAATTTCCTTCACTCTTAAAACAGTTTCTTAAATTTTCTTCCCCTCAAAATTTTGCATTGATTTAAAATTCTTACCAAAAACAAACATAAAAACAAGTAGGATTTTAAAATAAATTTTTTGAAATGTACATATTTAAAAAAATTAATATATATCCTTTATTAATTAACTAAACAAAAAACAACCTTTTTATTATAAAACCTGGGATTCAAAACAACTGCATCAAACATCAAGCCCTAATACAAATGTTCTAAATAAATTGGAAGTTTGATCGTAATCTAAAGAATTAAGAGATTTCCTGATTGTCATACTTACTCAATCGTCACATTAATGGATCGTTTGTAGAATTATTGGAATTTTTTATAGACATATCCATGAAAGGAGCTTGAGCAAATATTCAAGTTAAATGGATTCCCAAAATTAGTTAGCCGAGAACTGCTACAGGTTCAGGATGGTGAACATTAATTAAGTACTGTTTAGCATTTTCTAATCAATATACTGTAATGAGTTTTAATTAATTTATGCTCTCTGAAAAGGGGTGTATTAAATTTATTTAAGACTTTTAGAAGATGCAGTTGGTCCTCTCTTGGAATTGCTCGAAATCACATTCAATATTAACGTTGTTTAGTTATATTAACGTCCCGCTTTAAAGTAGGGCAATTTTTATTCTGGGAGGGGCTTGTTAATCTTGAACCGCAGTCAGATGAAATGACGACTCCTGAGCAGACATCCTTTTCTCCAAATTTCTGCGCCACGCTAGCGGAAGGACGTTTGGTCCCGATGGGTTTCACACAGATCTGCTTACACGACGGTTCTTTACTGAAATCAGGTCTCGAAGCTGAACCCGCTCAGTTCCAAAGCCAAGACATAACAGCCAAGTCAGCATGGAAGGTTAAAATTAACATTGAACTTCGCTACAATGTTTTATACAAAGTTTTCGGTGCTTTTGCGCTGTTATGTAACTGTGCTGATGAAGTCTTTGACAGTACTGAAATAATCTGTTTGACTTTAAGAGTAACTTGAATTTTTTATTTCATTTAAATTTTAAACATCATAGTTGCCTAATACTAGGAAGGGATCGACTTCTTAATTAGAGGGCTCTATCCTAGAGCCCTCTCATGATACATAAAGGCCGTCTTAGTGCGGTCATCCCGAAAAGAAAGATTTCACACTGTCAAGATGATAGCTGGATTCTATCAGACCACAAAGAGTGTTTCCCTTTTTAACTTGCTTCAATATTTTAATGTTTTTAAATGGCTTTTCTCTATTTAAGCCCTTAAGCTTATTGTTGTCAGTAAAAAAGAAATATTTAATTATTGCATGCCTAATTTGTAAATAAACTTATATGGTGCTATTTTCAACTTCTTTATTTTCACAATATACTATAACAAAGCAAAATTAAATGTGTTTAAACCTTTTAATTGTACTTAGTGCCACACGACATTATTTTGTTGGATCAATTAATTTGATGCCAGAGTAAAAATTTAATCATGGAATGGTCTAAGGAACATGAGTTTGATAAAAATCGTAATTTAAGGTAGACCGCTAGGAAATGAATTTTAAAAAACCAACAAAAAGAATACCTTATTAGCAACAAAGTTTTACACCACACATTTAACGACTAATTAAAACAAACTTTCTATTTTATTTTTAAATTGGAGTTAATATTATAAAAGGAAAAAAAATGGTCTACATATTTGAGCATAGTTCATTCTGACAAGATACTTTTTTGATTGAAAAAACAATGTTTTTTTTATTCTGTTTCAATTTTTAAAATAATTATTGTATTATCATAACTTTATTAATACCTAATTTGTATAATTTGAAACGAAATTTTTATTTATTTTGAATACATAAAAAGGTATCTTTTATTTATGTATAATAAAGTTTATGTCTAAATATTTACCATCAAAACTATTTTACCAATTATTCTAATCCATACATGTTGTTTCAAATTTAAAAACTAATCTGACTGAAGTAAAACTTCTATAAAAAGCCTTCTAAAATTTTATTAAAATATAGCACCAAGTGCAAGAGGTTTCTAAATGAACATCTCAATTCTGTGAGTCTATTAAAAGGACAAAGAAAAATACAATTTATTGTTCATGAGAAATTATAAAAAATCGGTTGAAAGTTAAATGAAACACAGTTATAATTGTCCCTTATAAGATCCTCCAAGGTGATATGATATATCAAAGCAACACGAGAACTCGTCTCACTTTTTTAACATGTCTGATGTTGAAAGCTTGGAAAGCTACCAGATGCGCATGCCTGCATTTCAAATTCTAAGTTCGTCAACGTCTTCTGCTAGTGGCTCATCGAGTGACTTACATTCTTCACTGCGGCTAATATTAAACAGTTTTGTCTTTGAACAGTGAATTAATCCGGCATCCGAGAACAACATGGAGAATTAAGGCCCAAGTATGGAGAGAAGATTATAAAGATTTATCAGAAAGTAGTGACATTATATTATATGCCTTTGAAAATTGGTGTTTAAAGACATTATCAGAAAACCGGCAAAAAAGTATTCAAATACGAAGATTACAAGGACTGTAGCATAATTTTTACCTCAGCAAACCCCGTGTCAGTCGTTGATATCATGTAAGAGAGGTAAGAAAATTTAATCCTTTCACTAAAAGACATAAAATTGAAACACATGATAATAGGCTTCAGTGCTCCCCACAAGATTCTGATAATTCTGTTTTCTCACTTTGGAAATAAATCCGTATTTCTTGGGCTTCGTCAAAAGAGAGACCCGAGAGAGGCGCTGAAGCTCAAAACGAAGTGGGCTGAAACTGCTGCTGCATGCTGCAGAGAAAACGACGGACGATTTCGGAAAGAAGTCATAAGTCTCAGAGATGAGCCTCGAGTTCTTTCGTTATAAGCGGAAGTCCTTTTTTATACTAATTGAAAGAATGAAGGATTATCTTGAAGAAATGCGTATTTGTTCCGACTCTCGCTCAGTACTGATGATCAATGCGTTGCTTCTTTGGCGTCCCATCAGTGTAATTATTGTCTGTGTATCCGTGTATTCGTGTTTAACAAAGTTGTCATTTGTTACCGCATGTTGTTGATTCTGTTGCACCATACACTCACTATAATCGAATCCGCTGACTTTACGGATTTAATGGAGGAAGTTCCGCAACAATATCCTTCCCATTGGAAGTCTATCTATCCATAAGTGTATATGCAAACATAACTCGAAACGTAAATACCAAATTGAAAGAAATCGGGCTTATTGTTTAAACTTTTAAATTGCAAACTAGTGTTAAATTGGAATCAAATTTATTACTTCATCATAATCTATATATTCCGATGTACGTGTATGCAATACCTCGAAAACACAACGGCTTAGACCAGAGGTCGGCAAAGTGTGGCTCCGGAGCCGCATATGGCTCTTTGGCTGATTAAGTGCGGCTCGTTGTTCCCATTAATAAATATTTATTAAGTATGAAATTTAGTTTTATTTAGTGTACTAATTTAGTATAATAAATGTTTGCTAAACAAGCTGATATGGCTCCCAATTTTTTTAAATTGTTGTAATGTCCATATTTGGCTCTTTGGCTAATGAGTTTGCCGACCACTGACTTACACAAACAGACGTCATCGCAACAAAGAAAGTGGTTTTCTCAAAACTTTCCTGCATACTCTCTAATGAACGGATTGTCAGACACCTCCTACAAAAAAGTATGAAAACACTGGATAAAGAAAAGAACGCCTTAAATGAGACTGATGAACAATAGGGGCAAAATTTTAACATTCGGCGAGGATTTAGTATCCTAATTGAATATATCGTGTCGTCCTTGGCAATTGTTCGACAACTAATCCCTTGCATTAAAATCCAAAATTTTTATTCGTTTTAGGAGCGTTTTTTCCAACCGATTAAAACCATACTTTTAAACAGAGCTACAATTTTAAATATAAAATCGCATACCAAATTTGATATTTTTAGTGACATTTTTTGAAGGTATAGACTGGCAGACATTCAACCCCTAATGGATTTGGCTCAATATTTCATAGTGTCTACATTAATAATGTTGAATCTCTGTACTGAAATTTTATCATCTAGCTTTTTCCGTTTTGTAGTTATTGTGTAAACTTATATTTGAACAACCAGACAGAAAGAATTTGAATATATTTTACTCAAATCTACAAATTTAGTACAAATATCCTATACAAAATGTCATCTGTCAAGTTCAAAGCGTTTTTGAGTAAAAGACATAGTTTTCCAAAAAAAATATGTTATTCGAATTCAGGGTTGTCAAAATTCCTCAGCGATTCATCAAAATATCGAGTTCGTAGTTCTTCATGGTTGTAGTATTTTTTAACAATTCGTATACGAGAAAATAAAGGTATGTTTTCGGACACATTATAAATTGTTATAAGATTTTCCCTACTTGTACTAGAAAACCAAAAGTATTTCCACTTTATTTTCTTAGTTTTCTGCCATCAGTTGGCGACCTAAATAGATAATTCAAACCTAATAGATAATTCAAACTTAAGCTTCCGACTCAAGTGAACATGGGGATCATTAATTTTTGTTGTAGACAGATTATTGCTTTCGCTTCCTGTGGGACATTTTTTGTCTCTTATTCCAGTGAACTTGATTTTATCTCTCGAAAAGTGACAGCTTGGCTTTGCAGAGGATGAATTAGTCCACCCCACCCCTTGTTGTTTTCATTCTGGATGATAAGATCATTGTTGCCTTGATCCATGATAAACATTTCGTAGAATCAAAAATAAAAAGCAAGCAGTGTCCGCAGACAGATAAATCTGATAATGATGATACGTTCTTTTGAGAATTTTTGGAAAATATCGCTAAGCTGAAATGTATTTTAAATGAGCGTGAAAATCTGTGCTGTAGTAGCAAATAGCATCAAAATTTGCATGTAAATCATTATATTATTTCCTGATGGTGATTTGAAAAAAATAAAAAATGGTAATGTTTTAGCTCGGACGTATATAAGCGTACTAAAAAAGTGGATTTAAAAAAATATTTTTTAAATCGTTATTTCGTAATTAATTCTTGCAAATATCCCAGGATACCTACTGAGACTAATTTTTTTATTTTCAAATATCCTATCAATGAATCTCATAAAACCAAAACTCATTTGAATTAATCAATAAGAGTTTATAATTTATTTCGAGAAATATTAAAATAATCGTCGAGAACAAAAATAATGTATCATCATTGTAAAAGCGTGCAAAAGTTTAAAGATCTAGTCTGTCTGAAAATAAATGAAAAGTTTATTTTAAAATTCTTTTTTCCAAGCGTAAGCAAGTAAATGAGGGAGTAAAAGAATTTATTTGTAAATGAGAGACTACAGTCCTATAAGTCACATTGAGTAGTGCAACAGTTTCAACTGCGATCATTAATTGGATTTAACCTATTCCCTTTTCTAAAATGTGTTTAAATCACATCCCCTTTAAAACATTTATGTCAATATTGTATATTTTCCTACTTTCTATTAGCAGAATTTGGAGGAGTGGGCTTCATGATCCCTTCTTCAAAATTAAAATCAGAGTTTTTGTAAGCTCATCAGTTAGTCTGAAACTAAAAAGATGATTTTATCAAGAGATGTGTCTCGCATTATTCTTAGGAATATCTGCAGTTAATTTTAAAACTTTTTATTTAATGAAAATAAATATTACGGGGGGTTTTTTTCGAATTTAGTGCACTTCTCTGGGAATTTTGAAAAATTCTTGCTTTGAATAGTCATTTAGAGTATTCATCAAATTATTAAACAATAAGATATTTGTTACTTTTCGGGAATTTTCAATATTTCCTTGGAGACATCGATGCTTTTGGTTTTCTTTTAACATGATCCTTGGTGTACGTTTCCTATTCATTTGATTTAATTTGATAAAGACACAATATTTATTGAATGTTTGCTTGTTAAAATTGGACTTTTTGATCAGCTATCGAGAAAAATTATTTTAAAGCTTTAAAATCTTTCTTTGAAGTCTGCTCTGCTTTTCTCAAATTTTTCCATTTTAAAAACTCTAATCCTTTTTTTTTTGTTTAAAAGAGATACTTGCAAAATTCAATATTTCATTCGATTTTGATCTTTTATTCAAACAGTTTATTTATATTTAAGTAGTTTTTCCTCACTTCTTTCTCCCCTGTCAAAGTGTCAATTATTTGAAATTTATAATTATATCAAAATTTGTTTCAAATTCTTTTCGATTACTTCCATGAAATAAAATTGAATTAAACAGAACGTAAATTATCAACGAACAAAGTTTTATTCAAATATAGAATGCATGAAAGTATAATTATCAAACTAATAGAAGTATTTATCTGGAATATTTTTGAAATCATCATAGCACCCCTTCCCCTTAGATGACAAAAATCCATAAATTTGGTGTAAAGGGCACATACCAAATTTTATTAGTCTAAAAAAATGCTTTTGGATTATAGCTTTGACACACAGCCAAATATATGAACAGACACAATTCCAAAAATGAATTTCTCTCATTCAAATCTAAAAAGTAAAGATTCATAAAATTTTCGGTGTCAAGTTTTTGATTATTCTATTCTTAAGCCTTTTTTTAGTTCCACAAATTAAGAGAAACCTCCCTATTGATTCATTATTTAATCTTAAAGTACAATACTAACTGTTTAATTTCGCTTACTCCAAGCACTGACCAATGTAGATGACTCTCTCTGAATTACAATTCTCGTGTGTGAACGGTATCTGCGTGCTGCATTCTATAGCTAAATTTTGAATTTCCGAATAACACAGTTCTTTTTTTAAAATTTATAATTTAGATTATAATATTAGTAAAATGAAATGATAATAATAAAATATATAGAAGTGAAAAAAGGAATCCCAAATAAAGCGGGTATCTTATAGATTTGAGCATCGTACGGTTAATAGCAGCGAAATCATTGAGGGAGTGGAATAATGGAGGAAATCGGGCTCTTTCTTTTTACAAATATCGAAGACTGAGGTGACATTTTCCCAGCTATAACCAACCCAAATGATTATCTACTTTTTTCTCCGACTAATTAAAAGTAGGAAAAAATTTACTGCAATAAACTGGCATAACTGAAAGGATAATATTTCGAATTTTTAAATGATGTGAAAATCCTTTAATCAATGTAACTCGGTAAAAAAACTATAATCTCGTTTCATTTTGTTGAATCAAACAAATCTTTCCTGAAGTGCCCACTCAAACATTTAAATTTAAGTGTGTTCAAAGTTTTGTGTGTGTGTGTGTGTGTCCATCGATTTCGCTTGCAGAACGCTGGCAAATTTACGTATTCATCTTCGTAATAGATAGAAAAAAAAAGAGACGAGAAATCCTGAAGTGTTTGAAAAACTAAAAAATAGAAAACAATGTGTTTACGTTTGTCTCAGAGGGAGAGAATTTAAAATCGGCTACTCTCTAAAATAATTTCCTAATCGCTTGCACTCTTGCTTCACTGTAACTTGGACTTTTCTAATGCGCGTGCTATTTGTTGTCCCACAGTATCAAAATGCTGTGTAGACGAATTCTTTTCTAAAACTCTGTAATTTCAAATATTTTCTGTTTTTCTTCTGGTGTTTCTTCCATCTTCCCTTCTTTCTTTTGGATATGGTATCGCGCTGACGACAAAGCTTGAACATAAAGGTAAAAACTGGATTGCTTTTATCGGATATTTCTTCAAAACGTATTTTGCATTTGAACTGCACTTGCGTTTTTTGTACTGAAGTGGGAATTAAATAGTTAAACAAAACACTGACATTAAAAAGAATCATAATTATTTAAAGCACTAAAAACAGTTCTTTCAGAAAATTACACTGCAAGGAATATAATTTTTGAAAATATCATGAGCTAAATGACCAATCACGTTCAATTTCCCAAGTTGGAAAATGAATTGATGAAACATTCATTTTTTCTATTTTTAAGAACATAAACAAAATCATTTTTCCAGATTTTTTTACTAATTTAACTGTGGTTCCTATGATCAATTCATTTTGTTTTAAGACCTTTTTAGCAATGAGCATTTCTATTTCAAAACTTCTTCATAAATTTGCCTGCTTTTTTAGAAGAAATATGTAATTTCCTGCAAAGTGATTGAGGTACTTGTCAAGTTGTGCAGGATATTTCTACGTTCAAACCTCTGTGTACCTTTCTTTTGCCGGAGCAGATCGATCCCTCTTTCAATAACTGGCGCGTCTTTCTTTTCGAATTCATAGCACCGAATGTGTGGGTGGGCGTCCTCAGCTGATAAGACTCCGGGGTTTCCGCCCCTTCGAGCGTTAACTGATAGTTGCAGGCAGCCTTATTTATTTTTACTCATATAAATGTCAATCATTCTTTCAATATACAGAAAAAATAATCTAATAAAAAACTTTTAAGAATAAAAACCCATTAGATTAATAAAAATCAATATTTTACATTTAAGTTATATCCAATTTTTAATTCATTATTACAAATATCATGGAATCTCATGAACAGTTACTTCTTAACACCAATACTGTTGGCAAAGCATGTTTGAGAGGAAATTAAATTAAATGGACAATTATTAAATTCTTAAAATATCGAAACAACGTGATTCGTTGAAAAATACTAATTTGAAAAAATTAAAACAAAAGTTAATGTATCAGAAAATGGGGGAGGAAAGTTCAACTGAAAAAGTTATTTTCACAAACATGAAACCGAGATGTTATTAAAAAGACACATTTGTTATTCTAATAAAACCTAGAACTTTTTATTTTGTGTAATAATTTTTGTTTAAACTACAGTTTATAATGAATTTATCATTAAAAATATTATAACTTGCTAAACCTGGATTCATAAATTTAATTTTTCTCGGTAAATAATTTAATTGAAATAATCTTTATTTAATTAAATTATTAATTGAAATCATCTTTACATATCTTAAATCCTGTAAAATGAAAGGGAGCTCTTATGTTTTCAACATTTTTATTTTACCGGACTTAAGAGATGCACAGATTTCAATCATCAGAGTAGAATTAAAAAGCACCTGTGATTGTTTCGATGAGTTTTATGAGGTTATTTCGATGAGTGTTAATATTAAGGGTCAAATTTTTCAATATATTTATTAATAAGCGAAATTAAATTCGACTTTGGACACGATGAGGCAATGAAACATTTCTTAACAAAATCCAGGAAATATATATGGAAGTCATGCTTTCGAGATGATACCATTAAGTGTCTGAAGAAATGATTCGCTGCCTTCGTTGAAGATCTTTGTGCCCCAGCCTTTGATTAAAGTTTCCCATTTTAATTTAATCTCATTTTGAGCATTCTTTTCTTGAATTCATATTTGTGTATTCTTTTCTTGTGTATTCTTTTCTTGAATTCATATAAATGTAAATTGGACCGAAATACTATTGAATGAAATATTCCTTCCCCGTCTTTTAAAGATTCCCATCGATCAGCTAGAGGATGGAAATTTAACTCTCAAATTGGAAGCGAGAGAATTGTCTCTGATTCTCCGTCATAGAAATTGAATAATCGCCAGTTATCCAGAACTTCACAGTCGATGGATTATCTCAATCCCAGCATCATTTCCACCTGGCAAGTATCTGTAAAGGAGATGGAAGGGGGGATAAAATCTTTCCGTGCCGAGTTCCACCTTAAACTAAGCTTTAGTGCTGCCATCTTCCGATAAATTAAAAAGTGAACCCTAGTATTCTTCATCTATACTTCTATTATAAATGTGAAAGGTTGGGTGAATGGATGGATGGATAATGTTATTCAATTACGCCAGAACAGTTGAACGAAATTGGATGAAATTTAGCACAGAGATATATTATAGTCTACAGAAGAACATAGGCTAATATTTATTCCGACTAATTGAGTGGTTAATTTTTTATTAATTAAACACTAACTTTCCCGCCAAAAATCTTCTCCGCCGCTAAATACGAAAGACTTCGATTTGTCTTTTTTTTTTTTTTTCACACTCGAACGGGGTTAGACTTAACATATTTCCGACCAACTATTTCAAACGATTCTGTTTATTTTCTTAGTGTTTGATGCAATTAAAAAACATTGTTAACTAACCGATCTTTCGGCTTCATTATGAAATACTTTTGAATTAAAATAAAACATAATAATGGAAATTAAAATTTTCTATTTTGTATAGTTTTACACCAAATCATGTGGAACATTCACGCATTGCGTCGTCTCAATTGGCGCTGAACGTAAGTTTATTTCCTCTGACCTGAGAACCTTATTTATTAAAATATTCTTCAGACGCACATATTTTAATAAAGAGAGTTGCTCTCTAATCAGAATAATACACACATATAAAAACGATCAAAAAGCATATTGCAAAATTCATTAACAATACACGAAAGTCATGAGAGTTAAGTCAGCTTGAACGGCAGAAAGAGCATTATCTGCCGTGCAAACAACCACCTTCCCTATTTGTCATGCGGAGCTTAGCCAGACATTTTAGCAATGCTATTCATTTCACATTTTTTGCTGAGAAATATCAACGATAACACAAATAATTCGTACTTGAAATTGCATAAATACACAAGTTGATATTATGAAGCATACTTTTATGCACAATTTCATGTATTGATAAAAAAAATTCACAGAGATATCTACCTTTTCTTTGAAAGTATGAACAAGCGTTCATCTAAACTTAAAGGCCAAGGACATAAGAGACACTTCCCTGACAACTTCTCCCCTCATCTTCTCGAACTGAATTAAGATAACAACAGCTGTGTAGAAACCCGCTGGCCTCGCACAAATACGGTTTCTTTCTACCTATTGCACATGTGCAGAATAGCAATGAGATGATAAGACAGGCACAGAAGGCCATACCTCATTCAACAACATACGCCAATTTCATGGCAGCAGCTGATACCATGAGACTGGATACGGTTGAAGCGATTAATTTTCGAGATTACCAACAATATTTTATAATCAGATGGATAATCAGAGTGTTTTCCAATACAGCATAAATCCGATGTTTTACGAACACACAAAATATTTGGACCACAGATTCCAAGATGAGTTCTCAAATAGGAACTTTAAATTAGCCTTTACCAGCAATACGGAACAGAGAGAGAGCATTCTAACGAAAGCCCTGCCAACATCTCAGTTTCATTTTCAAAAAGAAATTTTTTCCTGTGAAAATATACAGGGTGTCCCGTTAATATTGGGACAAACTTTAAGGGGAGGTAGAGGACATGAAGACAAACATTATTCAGTGACAACCATGGGACTAGAAGCGTCTTCTGTAACAGTTAGGGGGCACTAAAGTTTAAAGTCCAAAACTTCAAACGATGATTAAAAACAGAAAAATAGGTCGATTCGTTTGCGGTTTTCGCTAAAATCATTCTTTATATCACCTTTTCCTTCAAAAAAAAATTTTTTTTAAGCAAACTTCGAAAAATGTCGATAGAGGGCGCTTTACACTTTAGAGTTGCAAACAACTACTTTTTACTTGTTTTTTTTTTTTTTTCATGGAGTTAAAATTATTCTGAAGTTCAGACTTTAACTTAAATTTTAAGTCCAAAATCGAAAATATTGGGATCAGATTACTAGGAAAAATTTAACTGTGAACCGGGGGGGGGGGATTTTAAATGCCCATAAGAAATGTAAAACGTACTCTATTTTGTTGCGGTTTGCATGTAGATCATTCCCTTGATGATTATTTCCTTCAAAATGATGTACATCTTTGGTGTCCTCATTTTTTGATAGAGGGCGCTTCCGACACCTCTCCGAAACTTCAAATGACATTACTCCTGGGTGTTTTACATCCAGACCAACATACTTCCAGGAAGTGTTAGGGATGGAATGACAACAATGAAACACATAGCAATGTAACGTACAAAAAATGAATTGACGCAAGATTGAGATCATCAGAAATATTTATTGATCAAAAATATTAGATATGCAAAGATATTACAAAAACAGTCCACGAAGTTCAAAAATTTCACAAAATATGTTCAATGTAACTACCATTGCTAGAGATGCATGCGTTGCACAGTCGGATCATGGACTGGCAAACTCCTAGAAAGGTACCTGCATTTTGCTGGACATCCGCAGCAGCACAGACGTTTCTGGCGACCAAATCCTCATCTGAATTAACAGGTGTTGCAAACACAACACTTTTCAGCGCACCCCCCAAAAAGAAATCGATATTGTTCAAATCAGGAGATCGTGGTGAACGGGGAACCTTAGACCAATCCATCGATGACGATTTCTTTTTTTGGAGTCCACTTTTCAGTGCACCCCAAACATCATGCACATTCATTCAAACATCATGTGCTATTTTAGATGACGTTTAATGTTAATACAATTTTTTCGAAGATTAATTCCTTAATTTTTTATTAATTAATTAAAAACTAACTTTCTCGCCTTTATAGTAGTTCTTTATAGTAATTGAAATTGTTAGGTCGGAATAGCCTGGTTGGTGGGCGTTGGATTCGCATCTCTTGTGCTGCGAGTTCGAACGTGGTGGAAAAGATCTGCATGTGGAGAGTTAGACCACTGTGGGTACGGAGTCAAATATGTTCATTATTCGGGTGCTCACCTGTCCATACTCTCAGAAGCTACTGCTCTCCTCCTTCCGTTGTAAAACGGACCAGAGAACAACAATTGTAATTACTTAGTAAAAAATAATTAAAATAAAATCTTTCCTAACTTAATAATTTGTTTCTACTATCCAAAGTAGGAATTCATTTTTTTAAAAAAAATTTATATTACTTATTTACATTTGATCACTTACATGCGAATCACTTGTTATGCGAGGTGCTCATTCAGAGTTGTTTGCTGTAGAAAATTAAAATGAACAACTTAAGATATAAGTAGCCAACAATTTAGAAAGCTTTAAGTCTTTAAATCTAATATCTATTAGCAGATAGAAATCAGTACCTATTGACGAAAAAGAGATCATTTTTTAATCATAAAATTGAGTGTACAAAAATGCTGTTGTTGTTACTTATGACCCTTTTTGAAGCCCGCTGACAGGCCTGCCAGCGATTTAAACCGATTGAACGTCTTTCACTTTTCAGTAGCGCCAACAAGGGCCAAGAGTCACAACCCTCTTTATGGGGTGGACTTCATTCATGCATTTTCATTAGATCTGGAACAGAGAACTATTCATGCATT
>JAOUZG010003113.1:758352-783947 GCA_026289955.1 Argiope argentata
GAACAGAGAACTATTCATGCATTTTCATTAGATCTGGAACAGAGAACCTAGAGAACTGACCCAGTACCCCTAGTAGTATTAGTCTCGACACGGAGAACTTTGTGATCACGACAGATTTAACGCACTCTAGCCACTATACCCTCGAAGAATCTTCGATTACGTGGTTCTAACTCGCAACCTAAGAAATACAAGTCCAACGCTCTACCAACCAGGCTATCCCGGCCTTGAGTGTCCAGATATAAAATTATCAAATAAAAGTATTGGTATTTATTGGTCCTTCCATGATGTGACGTTACCTTCCGATGAGCCTATTAATTCATCGTTTGGTTTCTTACTTTTAATTAACTGAAACTTTCAGATGGCGTTATTAATTTAACGTTTTCTGTCTTGTACCTTTAATTAATTGATTTTGCACTTAAAAAATAGTCAGAATATCGTCTGCCATTTAGAACTCATTTGAAATGTAATTATCGTACTTTTTTTAATACGCAGTTTATGTTTATTCTCTAACTTTACATACTTTTGTGACTTTAACCACAATTTGGGGAATTTTGAAAATCCGTATATGTGTGAAAAAATCCGTGCATATGGAATAGGAATTCTACAACCAAAAACTTGAAGAATATCCCAATAATAACGAATTCATGATCTAATTACTTGCTGCTAATTATTCGTTGCTTTCAACTTCTGCAATAAATTACAGGTACAAATATCAGCATTAATCTGCACTTGATAATGTAACAGCCGTTGCCTATGAGGTATCGGTTTTATTCCGATGAGGAAAGAATTAAAAAGATTAAAAGGAAATTATCTATGCATCTTTCAATGTATCATGTCAAAACATCATTTCTTGAATGGCCAAGGACCACGTGCTCGTGCGTTAGATTGTTTTAATTCATTTTAATTGTTTCGTTGAATGAGTCACTTTAGTATTGCATACGATAAAAAAAGATTTGTCTCGCATTGATTGTTTAAAAAAATATCACATTTCCCATTTATTTCCTTTCGTATAATCACGTGCTCAAAATGATATTTAAAAAAAAATCAGAGTTTTTTTAATGCATTGGCATTATGTTATTAAAAGCTGATTTTCACTCGTGCAGATAATAAAATGCTTATTTTTTGCCTAGGGAGTTTTGTAGACTCCAAAAGCCTCATCAAAAAAACAACATCATGTTCTGACAAGATAATAGCCAGCTGTATCAAATGCAATCAAATATCACTATCAGCCTTGCCTGCTGCAACAACACCGAAAACCATATTTTTTAAAATAATTATAATAGTATTTTTTAAAATAATTATTATAGTATTCGCAATCTAAAGCAAAAGATATTTTCTATTTGATTCAAGTAAAACGGCATTTATGTATGAGATAATTTAAAATATTAATTAATATATTTTAGGATAAATAATTGTTTCTAAGATTTGGGAGTGTAATGATATAAATGCGTTTTCCAATCATTATGTCATTGAAATCCTCATTCTCTGTTTCTGTGCACTTTTGGTTAATTTGACTTCTTCCATGCTAGTGAAAAATTTCGATGAGTTCATCTTTTTTTTCTTCACTTATTATAATTTTAAAATTTTAACACTCTGGGAATTTAATTAAAGGTTCGTCAACTAATTTCACTAATTTTGGTTCAATATTAGTGAAATCAATGTCAGACAGTGAATTTAAAGGGAAATTTTTATAAAATTTGTTTTATTGAGTTATGAAGACTAAAAAAACAAAAACAAAAATACTCGAATATAAAACTTGTGATTTTCTTATTTCATTACGAATCGAATAATTAATTTAATTGTTTTTATCATTCATTCGTTTAATTTTATTTCATACTTATGCCTTGAAACTGGCACCACTTTCAATTTTATTCTGCGTGTGTTCCAGCTGCGAACATTTTATTTAATTTCCTTTCAAGCGCTTTCATTTTCTATTCTGAAAATAATTAGTTATAAGTAGATCCGAAACGAAAAAAAAATAATTATCAGAAATTTTATGAAAGTTTAAAAACGAAGCTTTTTGTTTTAATCTAAAATGAAAAAATATGTATGAAAAACACTTCAGAAAAGTGTTTCTTGATTTAATGAAAGTTTATGTCTTGTAATGTAATGTCTTAATTAAAGATTGATTAATAATAAATGAAGATATTTCGCTTAATAGTAAAAGACGTTTCAGATTCCTCTTCATCCCTCCTCTTGCAAAAACTCATGAATGCAGGGAAGGGGATCGGATTCTACTCAACTTAATTAGACTCTTAAATTCGTTCCTTCAAGCTCTTTTTTGAAAAGATTCTGAAAACTGTTCAGAGTAAACCACTCGACAGAAAACTTAAAATTTAAAGAGTTTAACTAAATCAAATATTTGAGCTGTCACAACGTTTTGCTTTTAATTTAATTCCACTAAAGTTATTCTCGGACAATCGCTTATCTTTTTATTTTTCATTTCTTCCTTCCACAAGTTTAGAAGCCTAGTTAATTTGAAAAAGTAAGGAGCTTTCCATAAATTTATAGCTTACACTTCAAATATAAAAAAAAACTGAGGGTTTAGCTGCCATTAATAAATGGAAATAATTAGAATTATTTTCTGTAAATATTTCATCGATTTTATTCATTTGATTATTTATGAGTTATAGGCATTATTTCACTGTATTAAAATAATTATAATTATGTGGGGTTAAAGAATAACAAGCTTAATATGTTACAATCATCTAAAGAATTATTCTTAAGGTTTAAATTACCATTTGCATATTCCCTTACCTTTGCTTAATTCTTTTTTTAGTTATTCTGACAAGCTAATTAGTCAGTACTCTTTAAGAGATTTAACTATCTTTTTAGAAAGCCATAACTACAAAAATCATCCAATGCTATCATTCACCAGAAAACTGGGAAAATCTGGAGATTTTTTGTATTAATCTTTATCTTTACTTATAATAAAGCTCAATGTGTGTGTGTGTGTGTGTGCGTGTCTGTTGGCGATGTACAGGTCAGACCGTTCAACCTACAGCTACCGAATTTGGTACATGTATACCTTGAGGACCGAGAATGTGCACCTCGGAGCCCTTTTTTAAATTTGTAATTAAAATTTTAAATAATTAAAAAATAAGCGAAATTTCGAAGTTTTTTCGCTATAACTTCCGAAAATATTGCAGCAGAAAATTAAGTTTTGCATTAAGTTAGAGCTAAGACAATTAGATTTTCACTGATACTGATGTTTTGCTCTATAAATTAAAATACTTTTTTAAATGAATTTTTAAATATTTAATTTAATCATATTTTTCAACAATTTATTTCGCATAAAGTAAGAATAAAATTTTATCTTCACGAGGATATAAAAAAATCAGCTTTTAATAAAATGTTACCAACACATTTTCAGAAGTTTTGATTTAAAAAAATAAGTTAATTATTACCAAAATCAAATAGAAAAATATAATGTTCATCACGTGATTATATGAAATGAAATAAATAGGAAATGTGATATTTTTTAAATAGTAAATGCAAGAAAAAAATTTTCTTGATCATTTGCAATATCAAAATTAACAATTCCATTAAAGAATTAAAGTAAAATAAAATACAAAGTAAAAAGATATTATAAAAGTGCGACAGTTAAAACTGAAAAAGTATTTTTAGAAAAGCACCAAACGATAATCTTCTGAGAGCGAGATTAATTATTTAAAAGCAAGAAATCTTAAACGAACTTTGAAAATGACGTCATTTCAAAAAACCGACGAACAAAAAGCAATTGATAATCAGTAGTAGTAAAATATTTTTGCATTCTTTTTTTTTAATTTTTAAAACAATAAGACATGTTTTGAATTGTTACTTTCACTTATGTGAAGAAGATATATTGGGCAAATCAAAGAATTCGCCTTCGTGATTGTAATTTATCTCCACGTTTTAATAAATCATGCGAAATAAAAACGCATCTGCTTTCGTCGAAGCATACGTAATATTAAAGTTATACTGGTAAAAGCAAGCCAGCTGTTTGAAAACACATCTTCTTTCAAACAAGCATATGTAATAATTAGCAATGCAAAATTTGAAGAAGCAGATAAAAATATTTTTTACCCGAACAAAGAAACGTAAAACTTTCTAACCAAAACAATATCATGCTCTCACATGAGAAAAAATAAATCAACTATCATTCCAAATTAAACATGTAAAAAATGTAATTTTCGGCACGTGTCTGCATAAAATGAAACAATAATGAAACATGATATTTTTGGAAAATAAATGCATGGAAACGTTTTCTATAATATTTTACTATACATATTATTACTAATCCAATTAAAACGGTTTATTTAAGGCAAACATGGCTTAACATGTACAAGTCATCTTCTGTAATCGGAGCCCAACATCTAATTTCTTAATTTTTTGGGAGAGACATAAATCTCTTAACAAATGGTCCACGTGAAATATATAATTAGTAGATTGAGGAAAAAAATGCAGATGAATTACGACTTTTAAATTTTTACATATATCATCTGCTCTGTGAATCATATTTAACGAAATATTCTAGAGACAATAAGTCCTTAAAATAAAAAAGTAGCATTCCAATCAACTAAATCAATCATCAAAGCTAAGCGATCTATGAAAATTTCAATATAACTATTCGATAAAAACTGACGATTTTAGATCACTTTATCAAGATCTCAAAAAAGCCAATCAGGGTTACTCTAGAATAATTGGTCTAGATTATGAAAATGCTGATTGTTCTAAACTTGAAGTATTCAGAACTGAATAAATCAACCAGATTTGATCTCAGAAGATAGAAATGTTTATTTGTTTATTTAAATATTAATAATATTTTACAAATATGAATCTATAAGACCAAAGGATTTTAAACCATAATTCTTTGAAATATATTTATAAATGAATAATAAAATTATTATTGAGAGCATTTATACACATCTAAAAATAAAATTAAAAACTGAATGTTTCATTTAATCTGTGAAATGTTTGCTAAATAATTCCCTGGGATATAATAAATTATAAAAAAAGTATAATGTTTCAATTTCTGTAGTGAATATAAAACTTCAATGTCGGACTACTCTGCTTTCAGTTCTTAGTTTTATTTAAAGACATGCTTGGATTGAGTAATGAGGTCTTTATATTAATTGAAGTTTCATCATTTCCACTTTCATTTAAAACTGAATTTTACGTGCAATGATAGAAAATCAGAGAGAGAGAGAGGTGTGGAGTTCAAAGATCAGGACTGATTTAGGCCTGCATAATAGTATAATTGAGTTATATGACTATTGAAATTTGAGGCTTAAAAATATTTTGCTGACAAACTTATTGTGAGACTAAGTTATATATTTAAAAAAACTATTGAACCCTTTAGTCTGTATTAATACTGGCGAACCAACTGGTCGGCAAAGGCGGCTAGTATTTTAATAAAGGAGGTTCTTAAGATAAATTTAAGAAATTAATAAATTCTAGGAGATGGGGGTGAGAATTTCCAATTTGCTTTTAATGATTTTCAAATATTTTATTACATTCATTATATATACTTATTTTTACATATAGATGCCGATATTCAAAATGTTTATTTTTAAGATGTAGATACGGGCAAAAAATTTTTTATTATCATTAAATGCAAATACGGAAGAAAAAAATATTCTCATTTAAATATTTGGGCGTATACAATTGGTGTTTCATGCTCTAACTAAGCTCAATATATCTTTCATTTATTTATACCCAAGAGAAATGGAGATAGGAAGATGGAAAAAAATGTGTCATTTGATTCATAAGGCAGAATTTCAAAGTATTATAAAATTATGATTTTTAAGTGTTTTTTTAATTAAAAAAACGAGTGTTTCATATCCAAAGCATTTTATAAGTAACAGAAATAAATTAAAGAAAAAAAGAAGAGTGAAAAAAAGATTCGCCTTTTTTTTAAACCAACGGCTTACAATTAAGAATTTTACTTAAAAGATTCACTTGTGGTGTTCTATCTACTAATCTGAGACCTCGATAACAGCCACCGAAGAGCTTTAGACATAAATCCCGATTCCACCGAAGAGACATCGTGTTAGAAGGTCTAGTGTACGTTAAATCTGGAGAGGCAAGCTTTTTACCACTGGTGTGGTGTGGAAATTTGAAAAGGAGATAGCTCAATTGTCGTCCTCGTCGTCTGATCGCTATTCAAAATCCATAGTTTTGCTTTAAGACATAATAATATAACTGTACTAAGCTACACCTGGATTGCGCAGGAATGAAGTTTACTAGAAGCACTTTAAGTGTATTTAGTTACTTTATAGTATGCACGCTTAATAGCAAGAAAAGTGAAGAGTAAATTACATTTTAATATAAAGAATTATTTTAATGTAATAAGCCTTAACAGGTTCTGCAACAGAATCAATAACGTAGAATCGAAATTAAAAAAAGTTTTTTATCAAGAATTTTATCAAACTTTGAACGAAATCAATTCGGAGGAAGTCTGCCTGGCTGTCTTAAGACAAGGCGACTCGTTAACCACCAAACGTAAAGAGCTGGATGAATAAAGCGCACATTTAACATCTGAAATATTCTAAATGAGTCTGTTTGGAACCAAATCAGTCAAAAAGTAAGTGTTTGTGGATCGGTACTTTTGCACACTCATAAATATTATAATTAAAAAATGCAATGACTTAAATGACAGAAATTCGGAACACGATCTCAGGATTTCAGTTGCGGTTTTATATCAAATTTTGGTCTCAAAATCCACCGAGTAAAAACCACCCAAAATGCATATTCCGTTTCTAGCACTAGTGAATAAAGCGAAATCGCCCAAGATCACTTATATTTATGGTATTTTGTAATAATTGTTCATTTTTGATACGCAGTAAATTTCATTGTTTCAAACTGTGCATTGAATTTCTTTACTAATAAGGACACAATTCTCATACGTGGTACTTTGAACATAAAATTCTGAGCTGTTATGCGTTCACATTCTTGCCTAAGATTCACAATTTTATGATAATATTCTTTATTGTGAAGTATCCTAGAAAGTTTCAGAAAGGTCACTTCTTCTAGATATTTAAAAAATAAAAAGAAAGATTTCTCTGTAAACGAGGCTGCCGGGCTAAAAATTCGCTACTGGCTTAGCAATGCGATAAACGCCTGCAAAAATCTCGAGGTATGAGACGACTATCTCCAACGCCTGAGCGAAAATCCACCTCTATTGATATTATACTATGATATAAGGTTTTTGAGAAATGTGAGATGAACGTTAAGTCCATAGACTTATGTATTGAATATAATGCTTCTAATTTGCTTTCTATGCCGTTATATGTATGTTTTTAATGTCATTCATCGATTAGAAATTTTTAATCGATAACGACTCAATTTTCAAGTGATAAAATATTCTACCGTAAGCATTTCAATAGAGATAAATTTAGTAATAGCCATATTTCTCATGGATTCACCCACTAACACCTGACGCCATCTATATAGAATAGTTACGTTTATCTTTCGTGGCAAAACCAAGCGTTTTTCCATTCTCTCTCTCGTATTCCTTTTAACAATAGAATACGTATTTTCAAAATCATAAGCAATTTTCAATTTTTATATTTCAAGGTCATAAAAGGAATTTGAAATCAGTCTGCATAAAATATTTCCAATTTGATAATGTTGAAATATTTTACTATAAATCTATAAAAAATATTTTTAGCTATTTATTTTCATATTTTATCTTTTAAGAAATTGGAATTTCATTTTGTTTATCACATTCTTGCGTTTTTTTTAATATTTTAAATGGAATCAATAAAAAAAATTATTAAAATCCACGCTCTGTGTAAAGCTTGGTATTATAAAAGGGTAAAATGAAAAGATCTACCCAGATTCTGAACGAACGATCTGACAAAACCTTTTCGGATATAACAAAAATGACCTTTCATCCCCTCTGAATATCTATTTCTTGGAGAGACAAACGATTATTTGCATTGTGACTGTTCATCCCTTGCTATCTATTCTTCCCCATCCTTCAACGAAATCTTTTAATACTACGGCTCTGAAAGAAAGGCCACAGTCGACTGGTTCGAAGCGTGCCCTTCTGTTTCTGCTTGTCATCGCCAGATGGCAGCTCATGTCCAGCAGCTATTTCTGAGAGAGAAATGGCATTTTTCAGGAAATGGACATCAGCTGTCAACAGCAGGCTTCGTCTGCTGCAAATGGGGGTGAGAATGGGTTTCTTTCTTTTTTCGATATCCTCTGATCTTCCTTCAGTTCATGCGAGAAAGTTCTAAATCATTTGGCAACTGCCTTATTGCCAACTCAAATTTTCAGGTTTCTTGTTTCGTTTTTAAGATATTGCAATTACATCTTTTCATTTAATTCAAACGAACGATTGTATGTATTTCAGCTGAGTTAAGTATCAGTAAGATTTCAAAATATCATTCTTTTTTCTTTTTTTCTTTTTATCATGTCAGAACATGATGTTGTTTTGGGGATGAGGATTTTGGAGTCAATAAAACACCGTAGTGAAAAATAAAAATGTTATTATCTGCCTGAGCATCTCTAAAAATTAACTATTAATAACGCGTGGCCTTTCAATTACAAAAGCTCTGATTAAAAAAATAACTTGATGACTACAGAAAATAAAACCTAGAAATATGTCCTTTTAAGCACGTGATTATATTAAATTATATAAATATGAAATGTGATATTTTTTAAACAATAAATGCGAGACAAAGTTTTTTGTATCATTTGCAATACTAATATGACTCATTCAATGAAACATTTAAAATGAACAATAATATAGTTTAACTTGAATGAGCGCGTGGTGCTTGGCCATTCAAAAAATTATGCTTTGACAGGATACATTGAAATATGCATAGTAGATTTCATTTTAATCTTTTTTTACAGATCGTGTTAAAGTTAGTTTAGTGATGGAGAATAAACTCACAACTTCATCACTAAAAAGATGTAAGGTATTCCTGCAAGATGTGTGGAGATAAATGTGCGTTGGCTGCTTCAACATTTAAAAGCATTCATAGATTATTCAAATCCAAAGCTTGAACTACAGGAAGATTAAATAGAAACAATAAAATTTGCGTTGCTCCATCTGACATTTATATTTATAATCCTGCTCTCCGTTGTTGCCAACGCCACAACTAGGAAGTAGATGAGCTGAAGAATTTGACCTCCTATTGCCAACACCATAGGTAGCCCCCCACCACCAGCGATAGCATGATTTTAACTGTACATTGGGTTAAATTTCACCCTTCGACGATAGCGAGTCCCTGTCCTCTGTTCATCAGCTTACCCACTAGATTCTCCTCCTGGTGGGTTTTACTTGATATTTATGACTGGAGCTGCTTCTGGTTGATAGGATGAAGTACATCTATTTACAACAGTCGAACTTGTTAGCCCATTATTTCAACAGGTAGGCAGGTTTCAGTCTATCTATATTGACCAACACCTCTTTCCCATTTTTTATGAGATTAAAACTTTTTTCATTGCGACTAGCCACTTCAAAGGGGCTTTCGTATGGAGGTTCCAAACATTTTCTAATTTTGTCTGACCGCAGAAAAACATGAGTGCACGCAGTCAGCTCCTTATTCACAAAAGCTGCATGTCGCCCGTGATATTTGGTTCTTAGAGGTGAAAGCTGTTGCATTTTTTCCCTGAGCCTTCCCACAAAGGTAGCAGAATCAGGACTATTTTCAAGGGAGAAGAGCAATTCACCAGGGAGGCGTATGGAAGTTCCATAAACCAGCTCCGCAGTTGTTGCTTTTAAATCTTCCTTCCACGCAGCTCGGAAACCCAACAGTATCGGGGGGAGCACAGTAGTCCACTGAACATCGCCAGAAGCCATTATAGTCGCTTTCAGCTGTCGATGAAATCTTTCGACTTGCCCAGTGGTAAGGAGTAGTATGGTGCTTTGCAGTATCCATTATTTTCATAAGGGCATCAAAAAGAGATTATTAGAACTGTGTTCCCTGGTCAGTTGTCAACCGGAATGGTATACCGAACCTGGAGATCTAGCCAGAATAACAAGTTCTTGCTACTGTTTCTGAGGACATTTCTGCAAGCGGAAATGCCTCTGGGCCCTTAGAGAACCGATCTACACTGGTAAGGCAGTAACAGAAACCTTCATTGGAATTCCCACAATGCCACACATATAACTCAGCAACCAACTTCAGCGATGCTCTTACTCCTGGGTGTGAAAGTGAGTGCGGATGTCTAAAAATCTCACGCTTAAAATTCTCTGGAACAAAAGGGCGGATACAATCAAGCGACACATCACCATGTAATTTTACTGGAGACTCACATACAGGAAGAGGTTGCAGCTCAATGAAGTGTGTTTGAAGATTATCTCTTGCAATTCGGGATCTGTCTGTTGCTCTTCGGCCATCTTTTTGAAATTAATTGCAGCTGGTGTTCCAATTGTAGATATGTTTATTCTTGAAAGTGCATCTGCAACCACATCTTCAGCTCTTTTTAAATGACGGATGTCAGTTGTAAACTGACCAATGAAATCCAGTTGCCACAGCTGTCGAGGTGAGCATAAAAGCAAGAAGAGAAAATGTCTTTGTATACAAAGGACATATGTCGTACGTAAAAAAAGAATAGCCAAATTATATTATCGATAAATTGTATTAAAAAAATACCATTCCAAATTAGTTAACTTAATGTTGAAGATGTTTAAATTAAAAAAATTTCATAAGGTTCGCCTATGTATTGAAATGAGAAAAAGCTTCAAAATACCACATACCAACACTAATTTTTTTCATTACATTTCAAAATTACATCGAAAGTTCTTCTTGGGAAACTGAATTTCATTTCCAAATTAAAAACTGACAAATTTTTGGATTTCTTTTATCTTTATCTTAAAATATAATATAGTTATTAACGTAAACTCTTTTCGTTATGAAAATGTGACAAATTTTGTACACATGTTTATCATTAAAAAGTCCGCATTATGGGCATATATGTTGCCTCTTTAACGACTGTAATATAGAAATATAACTTACTCTCATGTAAGAAAAAGATCTGAAAGATTTTTAATATCTTAAGTTTTTTCATAATACCTGGTTGGGCGCCAATCCTGTAACTCTACTTCGCATCTGCAGAGCTTTGATTTTATCAAAACTTGACAATGGGTACAATGTCGAAGTTTCAGCAAAACGCAGTATTTTCCAATAACTACACTCTGTCCATCATACTGCTCTTCAATTACGTTCTGGAATATTTCGAACTTAACTTGTACAAAATTTGTATACAGAATGTAATGAATCCTCTAAGTACATCAGAAGGCAGGTAGGAAGGCAGGCTTTAAAATCTTCTCAAACCCTGTTCATTTTCTCTATAGTCTTAATAAAAGCTGGTCTTTAGGTACTTACGTATTATACTGTCGATTTTTATCACCAAATTTGAAGGCGTCCCCAATGAGCTGCTAAACCACTATTATTTTTTAAAAATTTCAAACCTTAACTGTCGTTCGCCATTCTGTTGGTTCCGTTGGTGTCGACGGTTTATTGACAAATTTGATTCCGTCGCTAATAAGTTACTAAACCGTTGGCATCGACGGTCTAATTTTTGAGTATCGTCTTTATAACGCCTTTTGGCTGCTCGACCATCATTAGTACCCTCATTCCTTAAGATATTGACTCTTTTAGTTTCAGAACTACATCTAGAGAAATTTTTCATCAAATTACTTCTCTTCCCACCCTGAAAATCTCTTGGTATGTAGTATCAGAATCCATTTCAACATTTTGACAAGCAAAACACTACAGATGTCATTTATCAACAAATCTTTGATCTTAATCAAAAATAAACCCAGTTCAAACTAATTTTTACAGAGGTTTCTATCTTCTTATGCTCGTATTTCTTCGAATTTTTCAATAGCTTATAAAGTTAATTGATGTTATTCCATTTTTACAGCAGAAGTAACTGCTCTTTTAAAAGCTTTATCGTTTATTTCAGATAGTAAATACGTGCTCAGATCCACTGAGCGCTCTGGAATCCCAACTACCTCAATATGCTCACAGCCATCCTTTACTTTTCAACACTTTAAACTTGTCTGACAAACTTATTGGAAAGGCGTTCAAATTATCTTATCTTGGATCTCAGCACATGTGAAAATATCGAGAAATGAAATGGCAAATACGGCATCTAAAATGGCTATTACTTTCTTGTCAACACAGATTCCTCTTTCAGATTGCAAAAAAATATTAGATTGAGGAAAACAAAATCCATTATTATTTTACAGCCATCTGCAGAGAAAATAATGGATTTCTTTCCATTTCTTTCCTTTATTTTTTTTCCATAAGGAATTTTTTAAATTGATACAAAAAGAAATCCATTATTTTCTCGGTAGATGGTTGTAAAATAACAATGGATTTCTTTTTCCCCAACCTAATATATATACCGCATTTTACATTCCCATTCTCTAACTGATTGGGACCTACAAATTCTTTATAAACTTCTCACAATTGCTATAGATCTCTGGCTCACATCACTACAGAAGGAAGCTGGACACTATTTTAACTATGTTGAGGATTGTTTACATTTAATTAGTGGCACACAACAAATGTTGGTGTTCACCCATTAACATTTGTTGACGGAGACACAACACAACTTTTCTCAATTTGTAATAATCCTATTTATATTTTATACATTTCTGAAAAATGCCCACAGTTTTCTTAACAGCGTCTTAATTTTTTTTCGGAAATTGTACCCTGATTTTAGATAGTTACTTTCCAAAGCTCAGCATACTAATTTTTTAGAAAAGTTTTTAATCCTGGTTTTTGTTATCATATATAAACCATTAACTGTGCTTTCTTGTACTTTTCTTGTCTTATATCCTTAACTTCAGGATTTTTGTATTTTTGCACAATTAGACATTTAAATTTTGTCACCATCCATTTTTTTAATAAATTGATACAAATATTTTAATACCATGTGTATGCCTCAGCATAGCCAAAACTAGTTTTTGTGCCATAAAACACAAATTAATTCTTAATGAAGGATTTAGAGGCACATTCACAGATTTCAAAGAGTCGACAGTACTTCATTCGCTCTTCAAATGCTACAGATCATGTATTTCGAGAATCAAATATCATTTTCCCTTTGCTTCTCTAGAAGAATATACGAAGAGATGTGTGAAAATAAAATTTTAAAAAGAACGCTTTCCATCGACCTAATATTTGATAGATAATCGCTTTTAAATATGACAGATATATTCTGGCCCTCTAGCAAACTAGACTTTCAAGCTATAAAAAGTTACTTATAGAATCTAAAAAATTTGTTTCCTAATAAATACTCTTAGGGATTCTAACTCTATATTTTTGCAAAATTGGAGATTAAATAATATAATATTGGATGTATAAAAATAGGTTATCCTCTTCAATCTGGAAGTTTTGATACCTACAATATTGAATTAATTTTTAATTAAAAATTATGGAAACTTTTTTATTTAACCTCCTTTATTCAGCAAAGAGCTCCAAGATATTTTATGAAATGCTGTGTTTCAGACATCATATGGTATAATTCATTATACCATAAGGTATGATATAATTGAAGTTTAATCATTTCCGGGGTTTCAAATTAAAACTTTATATATATATATGTATATATATATATATATATATATATATTTCCAACATCGCCAAATAAGTAACAAATTCAGATTGTTTTTTCGCACACTAATGAGATTGGGCTTAACATGTTTTCGGCCGATTATTTTATACGATTATATTTATTTTCGTAATGCTTAATGCATTTGAAATTAAAGATTGCTAATTAATCGATTTTCTGATGCATTTTGATGTACATTCCAATTAAATTAATATAGACTAAAGAAAATTAGTAATTTTTAATCTGTATTGCTTCCCCATCTGGTGTAAAAAAATCACGCATTTTGCGTTGTCACAATTGGTTTTGAATCCTCAATTGGTGTTGAAAATTCAATACTAGTATAATTTTTGGATCATTTATTTTTAGTAATTATAATTGTTAGGCCGAGATAGTCTGCTTGGTATAGCGTTGGATTCGGATCCCTGGGGCTGCGAGTTCGAACACCATATATAGGAAGGGTAAAGGAAAATTTTCATGAAATTCGTTGTCTATTTTGCCACTTAATATTTTGATTTTGTCATATTTCTATACATATTTATATTAATTGTAATTAGTTAATAAAAAGTAACTAAAATAAAAATTTTCTTTGTTATCCTAAGTAGGAATTGATTTTTAAAAAAATTATATATTACTTGTCTTGAATCAGTTAAAAAAACAAACAAAGATGCAGAGTTCAAGAAGATGAAACAAATAAGAAATTAAAAAATTTATTTGTATTATTCTATGCAGTCAAACTTTGGAGAATTGCTCATTTTAACTAGTCTTAAACTCATCATTCTTAGCTTCTCGTTGGCATTTTGATAGCTTCACTTTTCTCAATTTATTTTCTAAACTTTTAATTTGGTTTATGTGCTTCGATGACAGTGACTCATACAAAAACTTTTCACCTAGCAGACACTTGATTTCATTTTTACAGGTTGAAAGTTCTTTCTGACACGACCAAAGTTCTGTCTGCGCGTCTAACTCGGATCTTTTCGTCTTGTTAGCTGTCAACTCTTCAATCAATTTATCTTTGTTTTTCAACTCGTTTTCTTTTCTTGACAATAAGTTTGATTTCTTCATCAGCATCTTTTGCAAATGAACAGACTTTAACATTAAATATTGGATCGGTGTGTCGGTGCCTTCGAGGATGCGCCACCTAAAAATGCACGACTTTATGAAAAATAATTATGAATAACAGGTGTTTTGTTTGCTCCTACCTTTTTTTAATTTGCCTTTATTGTTGTTTGGAGAGTTAAAATTTTGAAACTGACCATCAACCATATCCTCAAATATTTAGAACTTTCGTAATTATTTTTTTATTCTCGACTACTGAGTGCTATTTTAATGTTTCCAGAATTCAACTGTCAGATAATCTATTAATTTGCTTCAATAAAAAGTGCCAACCACTAGTGAATTGAAGAAAGAAATTATGACAATATCACAGAATATTTATAATAAGGAGTTATAAATTTAACGCTATAAAATATAATATGATTATTTCTAATACAAAAAAATATTAAAATACGTTTTTAAAAATTTTCGTCTTGAATCACTTTATTCAATTTTTAATTGATAATTGGGTTTTTTCCGTACTATCGATTTAATACAAATAATGGTGATGTTCAACCAATCAGCCTAACGTGATGCGGTCGACAGTGCATATAACAGGCCACAGGAGTCTAAGGTGGTTATAACATTGATTCCTGCGTTGTAATGGCAGGTTATCAAGATTTGGGCGATTTCTAACTAATCGACGGCGCATCAAAGAGGAAGCACAGAATTTACGAAGTAAAGTATGAAATTTGAATTTTTTCGCACCGCCATTTCTAGGGTGTACAACGAATGCCAGGTCTCCAGTAAAACTTCAAATCTCCTACTGCGGTGAGGCGTGAAAAAGGCATGGATAGAACGGGATCATCGAAGCCTGAAAAGAATCGTTACACGAAACAGATGTTCAACACATCCTCAAATTGTTGCGTATTTGAAAGCATGCCCGTCAACAAGTGTCATTGTAAGCATTATGCAACGAATCCTAATTGATATGGCTTTTTGCAGCCGCAAAACATCTCTTGTACCATCGGGGACTAAGCGGCGCATGGTCTGGTCCGAGGATTCACGTTTCCACGTGTATCGGGTGGATACGAGTGTGGAGAAAACTCCACGAATCTATGGATTTCTCAAGCTCACAGGGGACTGTTCAAGCTGGTGTAGACTCCGTGAGTGTAAAATGCTTGTGCAGGTGGCATGAAATGGGAGTTTTGATGTGTACAGACTCCAACATGACAGGTCAGTGGGACTGTAACACCCTTTCTGACCCTCTACATGCATACATGTCCTGTGTGTATTCTGACGGACGTGAAAAATTCCGACAGGATAATGCGCTACCCCACAGGCTTTACAGTAGCTACCGAGTGACTTGAGGAGCATTCTTTTGAATTTCTTTCCCTCTCTTGGGCACTAAATTCTACTGTCATGAACATTATCCACTATATGTGGAATGTTTTACAATGTGCTGTCCTTAGGAGATCTCCATCATCTCTCACTCCCGTGGCTTTGTGGACTGCCCTGCAGGAATCATGGTATGAACTATATACAGAAAATCTTCATAAGTTAGTTGACTTCTGTGTGCTCGAGGGGCTCTACACGATATTAGTTGGTGTCCTAGTTTTTTTGGTATATATATATATATATATATATATATACCCGGAAATAAAATGCTACGGTAAAAAATCAAGGGGCTTAGCTATCACAAATTTAAGTCAAAACTCACAGTAAATTAATAACAAATAAAAAAAGTTGGTATATTGTAATTACTTGAATAAAACACTATAACCTAATTAATAGTTGTGTACATTTATTACATTTATTATAAGTCGAAATACTAAACCCTTCCGAAAAACTATATATTAATTTTTAATACCCAGATAAAAAACATAATTTTTTTTGAACGTGGAGCCTAACATTTATATTTTTCTATAGTTTATATTTATTTCTATGGTTTATATTTATTTTTCGTATCGTTTTGTTATCTTTCATCATGACAGAACAGGGATTTGTTTTTGCGATGAGGTTTTTCGTGTCAACAAAAATGCGTGGGCAATGAATGGAAATTTTATCTGCACGAGCATCTAAAAAAATCAGCTTTTAATAACGCGTTGTCATTGCATTTACAAAATTTATTACTCTGATTAAATTTATTACGCTAATTACTTTGATTTTAAAAAATAAGTTTTTGACTACAGCAAATAAAACCTAGAAAAATATCACTTTGAGCACGTGATTATATGAAATGAAATAAATAGGAAATGTGATATTTTTTAAACAATAAATGCTAGACAAAGATTTTTTGGTTCGTTTGCAATACTAATATGACTCATTCAAGGAAACAATTGAAATGAATAAAAATATAATTTAATTTGCACGAGCACGAGGTGCTTGGCCGTTCAAGAAATGATGTTCTGACATAATACATTGAAATATGCATAGCAGATTTCATTTTAATCTTTTTTTACATTTGAGTTCGTTCTGAAACAAAAGTGGACCCTAAATCCTGAGCCTATTATTATAACTGCCTAATGTGTCCCTGTAATATATTTGTGTTCTGTTGTGATTTTTTCTAATATTTCTTAAATTGAGCATGCTTAATTTGTTCCCCTGTGCTGTCTCACTTAGAATGTTTGAGAATCTTCTCGACTCTAAGAGTAGAATCTGTGATATTATTGAATTATTTAAAAACAGCCTGTAAAGCTTGTCTTACCGGTGAATATTTTTAGATTTTTGAAGCTCTTCCTCCAAACCCTTGCATTTCAATCTCTCTCCGTCGAAAAGATTTTGAACTTTTACCAGTTGTCTCTGCATCGACTCTTTTTCTTGCAAATGCTTCCTCGTTATTGAAAGAGATTGTTTCAGACTTTCAGATTCAGTTCTACAAATTTTTATTTCACTTTCTTTTTCTTTCAAAATATTTTTTATTTTAGCCAAACTATTCGCCAACGATTCTGCAAGCTCTTTCTTCTTCGTTAGCTCTTTCTGCTTCTCAATTATTTTTAATTCTGCCACTGATTTCTCGGAATACAAACTCTGAATCTTGTTGTTGAGTACTTTTAATTCATGCTCTCTGTCTGCCAATAATTTCAGTGTGCTTTTATAGTCTCTGTCTTTGCGTTCGATTTGGACAGCGAGCTCACCATTTTGTCTTTCCAGTTGCTTCAAAGTACATTTTATGTCGTTGTTCGTTACTTTGAGAGCAATAACCTGCTTCTGAAGGGTATGCACGCGATCCTCGAAATCCCTTATTTGATCTATTTGCTGCTGGATGTTGTCCGTGAAGTGATGCTGGAGATGCACGGCCTCCTTCAGCTTCTCACTCGTTTTCTGGAGTTGCTTCCTCGCATCGTATTCGTTATTACTGTGAAAGCGGTTTCGTTCTTTCAACCTTTCGATTTCTTGTTTCAATCGCGATATTTCCTGGTCTTTAGCATTGCCGTTTTGTTTCAACAGCTGCAGCTGATTTTGAATGTCTGAATGAACTTTCGTCAGCTGTGCAATTTCCATCGACATTTTCTGTTTTTCATCTACCAAAAGTCTGATTTTCTTTTGAAGCTCTTGAGAGTGACGATGGAAGGATACGATCTCTTTCTTAATATCATAATAAACAGTTTCCTGGGTTTTCATAGCTGCATTGCGTCTTCTCAAGGTCTAAATGGAAAGGGGATTTTAATACAAATTTTTTTAACAAAATTATATCCGATAAAATTAAAAGATATATTTACTACCTTTATATGTAAATTATTTTGATAAAAAGATAAAGTTCGTTTTAAAAATTTTCTTTCGAACATTCGAATTGTTAAATAAACTTTTTTAGATTGGCCTGATAATATTTCGACAAACCAGGAGGAGAGCTCTCATGGTCTTTATCCTCGTGAAAATTTTAAAATCAACATGTGAATTATATATTTGCTCATTATGAAGAAAAAAAGTTCTTATTAGAAAACGAACTAAGTAAGTCATTCCAATTTTGACAATATCTGACTCAAATAGTACAAAAGATACAGTGTTGTTATCAAAAACTACGAAACGAAATTGGTGTATTTCTTAGATATTCCAAATCTTAATGAATCATCCATGGCATATTATTATAGTTTCATTTATTTCACAGAGCAATTTGAAAAATCTTCATCGACCAGAATTTACATTCATTAGATTTTATTTTAAATTACTTGAAGCAAGTAACGTGGATAAATAATGATAAAATGAAACTCGCTTATATTTGATCCTTTAATGGTTGCCACCGTAAATTAAAGATTATGATACCATTTAATCTCCAAACTCACAAAGTATCTATTAGTCATTAAAATGCGTTCCAGATCTCTTATAGCGGTAAAAAATAAATGAAATCAGAGTTTATTAAAGATTCATTTTGTTCTAATTTCAATTGAGAATTTAAGAATTTGTTTAAAAAATGTTAGTTAGTTTTTCTAGATGACTTAGCACTTTTTACAGCGGCTCCCTCACATTTTCTCTTTCACGGTATAAGATGTCTTCCTTTTAGGTTACTAGCGGCACAAGCTGCGTGCAGGTGTCGCTGTTTACATTGAACAAGCTTCAGAATCAAAGATTCGAAGTATATAAAGTATCGCCTTCTTGAAAAAAATAGGTTTCATAATTCATATTTGTTGCTTAAGGGAAAAATTCATTGCTTGTCATTATTCGAATAAAATGTTAAATTCTCCATTTTTGAGGAAATATATTTTCATTTTGTTTGTCTTATTATCTTTTTAAAATATAAGTCATATATTCACAAGGACTATTTTGTCATTCTTTGCATTACTTCTGTTGCCCTCGTTTTTTCACAACCAAAACAACCATAGCAGTGGTGAAAAAAATATGATTGAACTTTTACCGAGTTCCACCTTAGCATGCGGATTGTTTATCTTTGGGGCATGAAGCGTTTGAATGCGTAAAAGTTTTATAACTGGTTACGCTTTATGCAAACACAATTAAAAGTAGAAAAGGGCTATTTTTTACTCATTTAAGTACAATACTTGCCTCCGTTGCCGAATTCAGTTCAATGTGAAGTCTTTTTATTTCGAGTTTTAAAATTCTTATTTCTTTTTCCTTTTCAGCGGCGTCCTTCTTCCAGGCGTCATCGAACTGCCCTGGATGAATCGAAGAACTTCTTTTCTGTTTCCCCACTTCGACACTCGCAAGTTTTTGTTCAAAAATGGTCGCTCTTCGTGTCATTTCAATTTTAACCGAATTCACTTTGCTAAGTGTGGTCTGTAAAGGAATAAAATAGTAAGGCATTATTGACAGCTACGAAAGCTGCAAAGCCATTTTTTTTTAAAATTTTTAAAAATCATGATAATGAACAGCAGTATTGACTACTTGCCGTGGCGATGAATTCACATATGTTTTACATGTTCGGATGCATAAAGAGTTCCGACGAGTTCTCTTATTTCCACTTAATGAATTAATCCCAACGATGTTCTGTGTTGTGGAGATTAATGTGTAAACGTTTCAAACAAACACACCTTTATTGTTCTGTAACCAAAAGCTGTGAACAATCGGATTTAGAATCAAATTCGCTAAGGGATTGACTGCCGTTCCGTCGGCCCGTACATTCGCATGCGGACACACAAATAAATGCGATAACTTAAAATAGTTAATGAATTAAATAAATACATGTGATCTTGTTGTTCAAATTGTAGTCGTTTGTCACATTTTTGTTTCTTTAGTCAAGAAAATGACGACCAAAACTCATGCACGAGTATTTTTAAATTCCTACTATTAGCTCACACACCCCATATATATATATATATATATGGGGTGAGGAGATTTGAACTATATATATATATATATAGATTTGAACTATATATATATATATATAGTTCAAATCTCCAGTCGTTAATAAAATATTCTTTATTCATCCAATCAAGTTCGAGTAATTTTTTTAAACTTTGATGATATTTGATATTCATACAGTTTTTTCAAATATTAATTCATTGATTTTTATTAATTAATTAAAAACTTTCTCGCCAATATAGTTTTTGATCAATTATTTATACTAGTTTTGATTGTTAGGCCCGAATAGACTGGTTGGTAGGGCGCTGCATTCGCGTTCCTTGGGCTGCGAGTTCGAATCTTCGAGTCAAAATTCCCCATGCTTGGTGGATGTAAAATATGTTGTGATCACAAGTTTTCTATGTGAAGAGTATTACCTCTGGATGTACTGGGTCAGAGGTTATCGTTCTCTCTGCAAGGTCTGAATTGCAATATGTGGATAAATGAATGAAATGCATGAATGAAGTCCGCCATGTAAAAAAGGTTTGTGACTTATACGGGCTAGAAGTCAGATTTCTACCCTCGGGTGCTCATGGGTCCATATCCTTAGGAGCTCCTGTATCCTTCCTTCCGTTGTAAAAAGAAGACGAGAACAACAACAACAATTGTAATTTTTTTTATAAAAAGTAAGTAAAATAAACAATTTCCTAATAAACTAAGTCGGAATTTATTTTTTAAAAAAAACTATTTTTTGTGTTACTTGTTACTTTAATTGCGAAACACAAAATATGTAGGCTTGGTCTCTCAAATACAAATCTGAAAACTCGTTACTTCCATGACCACTCGCTTGAAGTCTGCCAATCTCAAGCGGAAATGGCTCCGTGGTTACAAGTGACATCGAAAGTAGTATTCAGGTTGTGGAGCCAATTTCAAACAAATAATACTGTTACCAGGAAGACCAGGCCACCACAGAGCAACGACACCTGCACAAGATAGTTCGCATTTAAACGCACGATGGCAATGGCTCCTCAGCTTTCTCTTGACCTTATTGCTCTGCCGAAATAAGAATTTTCAGGCGAACAGTATACAAACTACTATCAAAGGCCTCTGACATTCAGTCGCGTGTTTCCCTCTGATTACATTCAACTGGAAAGCCCAGTTTTTGTGAAGCCAAACTCATCATTCTTGAATACAATTTAAAATAAGGGGGGGGGGATTCTTTTTAGTGACGAATCGAGATTCACCACACAAAGCGATTCTCTTCGAATTCTTATCTGTAGAGAACAAGAGCACATTATCAACCCTTCCAACGTGAAAGAAATCCACAGATTTGGTGACAAAAGAATGTTTGTATGGGTAGGCATAATATTGGGCTATCGTACAGCACTGCACGTCTTCGGTCCTAGAACTTTCACAGCTCACTACTACAAAGTTGAGATAATATAATTGAAGTCTATGAGAGGTTGTTCCTTGATTTTATTGACCCAGACTTCATTTTTATGGAAGATAATACATGTTTACACAGGGCTCAGATTGTTGAAGATTTGCTTGAAGCAGAGAGTATTCGTTATATAAATTGTCCCAAGAAGTCTCCAGGTGCTAGTTTATTCGAACATATATGGAATGATCTAGGCGGAGCCTTTAACAGCTTAATCAACCTCCCAAGATGATTTGCCATGAGCATTTATTGGCAGTCTCATAAATAATATGAGAGCACTTTGTTAGGCTTCTATAGTAGTGCACGGTGGTCACATTCCATATTAGACAAACTTTTCTCGAGATGAATGTTTTATCTCTGATTCATGATTTAACACTTTTTGATATAGCCCGTTTCTTAATTCAGAATTAAAATATTTTATAAATTTTTATGTTGCACAGTTTTCACAAAATTTATGTTCATTTTCTTCATTTTGGGCATAAACTCATCGAATGGTGATAGGGGTATTTAACTTTATCAATGATAAGACGATAAATCACGATGGGAGCGTTTCGACTTAAGAAACCTGCTTGCAATTGTATATTTGATGACGACAGAAGCATTTCATTTTTAAAAGATCGGCTAGTATGCAGGTTTTTCAACATTCAAGTTCCATTCACAACCTTACCCACTTTTATGCAGGGAAAAGTGGATAACGCCTTTGCTTCAGGGCATGTGAGGATTTAGTTATTCGAAGTTTTGAAGATCAATCTATCTATTTTACTTTTTGCCCTTAGACAGGAAAAGAAATCTTACTTTCAGACTTTCAGCTTCGTCTTTTTTCTCTTTGACGGCTTCTTCCAACTTCTCTTTCTGCGTCTTGAGCACTGTCAAATGAAACTGCCGAGCAGCCAAATTTTTGTTTAGTAAATGGCAGTGGCGCGTCGCCTCCCTGAGCTTATTTTCACATGACTTTAGATCGTTCATCAAACTGAAAAGTAAAATTAATGTCGGGGTTTCAAGAAAAATTGGCTTTTCATTGTTAATTAGTTACCTCAGATGTCCAACTGGATCACCGGGAATAATATTTACATTTAATTTCAGTAAATGCTTTCGGTATAACTTTATGTCCATAATTCCGCCAAACTGTCTGTTATATTAACGTCATGCCATTTTAATTGTCTTATTTATTGTTTTCATGAACATTTCCGATAGAGACAGTCCCGTTACGTCATAGCAAATGTAAATAACTGGCTCATTTATATTTTAAGTTTTGAGTTATTGTAACTTCCTTTCTTTTCATTCGTTATGTAAAGTATACAGATATTACACGGAAACATTTTTTTAAACTTCCAACGATGAAAAAACCCCGCTCTATTAAATATTAGATGAAACAAGAAAATAGTTTAAATTTCAGGGTAGCAATGTAATCCAGTACTGAAAATTATTTAGTATGAAATTTTTGCAAAAAACTGCCAAAATTTAAAGAAAATGCGAAAGTTTGAGCGTATGCAAACTTTATTTTTGGTGCATTTATATTTTTGGAAGTTATTAGAAAAAGATCCGAAAGCTCGCTTAGTTTTTAATAATAGTTTAAAAAACATTTCAATAAAATCGCTCCGAGGTGCACATTCCCACCCTACAAAGTGTATCTGTGCCATGCTTGGTAGTTGACAACTGGTTTGACAAACAGAGCGCCAACACATACATATTCCTCTTTTTAGAAATAAAGAAATCTATAAAATACAGTTTTTAGTTTTGTTTTCAACCAACTGTGCTATGTTTAAAAGAGAGGATTAAAAAAATTTTATGGTGAATTTATTAACGCTTTTTTAGAATTAGGACGATTAAAGGAAAATCATTTGAAAGTAAAAATAATATATTCAATCCTTTTTATAATGGAATACTAGAAACTTATCTGAAAGGAAACTCAACTTTAAAGCTTGAGTGTTAATGCGTAAACAACAACCCAACTGTAATGACGTTTTAACCTGCTACTGAAATTTACATTTTTTCAAAAATTTCAAATTATTTTGTCACTTTTATGTACAGTAAAATTATTTTGTGTACTTGGCGATTATATCGAAAATGAAAAACAGAAGAGCTTAGGTGAAATTTTTCTGAAACATTTTATCTGTTGTAGCAATTTTAAGGAAGAGGTCAAAAAGTTTCAATGGTTTGTTTATATAGCTATTTACGTTTTACGGTTTCCGTGTACCTTGTTACTCGAAAAGAAAAATTTTATATCCGAGTTTCTTATCATATATTTATTTGCAAAAAAATCTTTATTTACAACTGAAATTTGGATTCTTTTTCCTCCTTTCTTTTGGGCTGTGGTGGCCTGGTGTTAAGGTCTTGGTTTGAGAATTGGAGAGTTTCAGGTTCAGATTCCGTCGAAGAACCGTGGTGCACGAGGGTCTTTTACGCATTTAATCCGTTGGGATCAAACGTCATTCCGTTGATGAGGTGTGGAAGTAGGGAAGAAAATGCCCATTACAGGCATGGTCCTCGCCATCTGATCGTGGTTCAAAATTACCAAGTTCGTCCCAAAATAAACCTAGCGTTGCTTTAAAACTGGACATTAATATAACTAAACTAACTTACCTCCTCCCTCAAATCGTAAAGGTTAAGATAAATGAAATTTGATATTTCACTTCATGATCAAATATGTGAATTAATATCAAGCTTTGGATCCTAATCAATCGAAAGGAAGACTGTTAAAATGCATTCTCTGTTATCTTCATTAATCTATGAAGTTGAAAACGTGCTATAAAATTGGACGAGGAGGCACATGACTTATGGACATATGGATTTTCTAACATCCCGGAGATGCAGATACTTAGAAAGAGAAATGAATAAAATGTTACACCTTTTGTTACTGAAAAGAAAGGGAAAAGAGAAAGCAATTTTTTAAAAAGTTTCTTTAAAGAAAGTGCTTACATTTTGGATTTATTTCTTTCGGCATCCGATTCCACTTTCAGAGTCTGAATTTCTCTTTTCAGCGACTCCGTGAGATCCAGTTGTCTTTGAGCCTCTTTGTTCCACGATAGCAACCCGATGTGCGCCTCGTCCCTCTGCCGTAACAGCGTCTCCACTCTATTCCGCATCGACAGGATCTCATCCTGAAGCTCACTCTGGGCTATCTTAGAGCGTTCTTTCTCTGCTTCAAGTCTCTCCGACTCGATCTTAAAAGCGGTGAGTTTCAGATTCAGAATATCAATTTCTTTCAATGCGTCGCTGTACTTTTCGAAAAGAATTTCTCGCTCCTTTCCTGGATCTTCCCCTTTTTCCTATAAATCATTAACAAATATTACTGTGATCTGTAAACTGACATAATTACAAATACCATGTTTCACTCAACAAATTTCTACCAAGTACATGAAGGAAATTAGAAAGTATAGACTTTTGGTTATATTTTAGAACCCAGAGCTATCACTGTACCAAACATCATCCTACTTAACTGCTTGCGGGGGAAAGAAGTGCCACGCACATTGGCAAATCTTGGTGATTCACAGAATATCTTGGGGATTTTAACATAGAATCGCCACAGATGTGCTACACACGTCAGAAGGTAATTTTCATAGAAGTAAAAATAATATTCGCGATCCATCGACTTACATCGTTTGTCGGAGCACTACCTTAGATCGAAAATTAATTCATTTATAAGATATGAATATTTTTCCAATTTCCATAAGGTATCGTATATTTTGTGTGAATTCCTTGCAAGTTACAGTGGAACTATTTGGTACACATGCCCGTAAAATTCTTGACACCACAAGTAGTTGAATAAAATTCTAAATTTGGTAACCTGTTTCTTATATATATATATATATATATATATATAAGAAACAGG
>JAOUZG010003113.1:838947-866260 GCA_026289955.1 Argiope argentata
GTTTATGTAATGTGCAGATTGTAAATCTATTCACCATATCTTGCAACATACATCCAGTTAGGAAATAAAACTACATATTTAAAGATGAGATAAAAAAAATTTTAAAAAAAGATTAATCTGTGATACAAATGTATTCTTAATTGAATAATGGGGCATCTTTAGTTTATTGATAGAGGTGAAAATCTTGAAACAGTATATCTGTGAAATGTAAATCATTATGTAATAACATAGCTTGTATATCATATTATAATATTTTTGAGTGATTTTTGTTAATTGGTTATACTTTTAAATATATTTTTAAATTCTGTAATATTTCTACTCAATATAATGTATGAAAAATTTCATTTGGAATTTTTCTATATTACATTCATTTGATTCTATATCAGGATGTATAGCATCATTAAAGTTCTTTAAAAACTCTTTTTTTAGTCCATATATAAAGGCTTTAAAATAGCTATTTTTTAAAATCCTAGTATCTATTTTTCTATATTGGGTACTTTTCCGTTATCTGGGCAGCAGTGAAAATTCGTCAAAAATTTGTCAGAACTCTACTTTTTTTTTTCCCTTTAAAATCGCTAAGAAATTTGGCCGAATTCTACAATAATTGGTGATTTTTTTCTGACGCTCGGCTAACAGAAAGGTACTCTATATTGAAAAAAAAAAAAATCACTTCATTTTGCTAAATTTATTCAATTAGAGGCTATATTTTTTTTTACTTCAGGTGTAAAATCTTTCAACAATTAACATATTTTATAAATCTGTAGGTCTGTGAAAAAATTTCAGAGGCACACTGATAGAATGAGGGAAATATACCTTTTTCATTTACTTGATTAGATTATTGATTGATTGATTTCTTGTTTAGATAAGGGGGAAAAGGTAATTTCTTTCTTATTAGAAATAATTTTCTGTCTTCATGTTATGTTTTTAACAATAACTTCAGTTCATTCTTGCTTTTCTGCATGTGATTATTTGTTTGTAAAGCATCTGTTATTTATATTTCAACATCATATAATAACTTTTTTTAGTGGATTATTTAATCATTTTCATTTCAATTAAATTATGTTCAAAATTCAGAACTTCTTAAAAGTATGGTGGGAAGGGGGCATTTGATTCATTGTGAACTTTTAGAAGTGATTACATTAAATGATTCAAAACTTCTGCAGATAAAAATAAAGCAAAATGAGTACTTTTCCATTAGCCGGCTACCAGCCAAATATCACCAATTTTTTATTTTTATTTAATGGAATTCTACGTTATTGGGCAATTTTTTGCTGACGCCCAGCTAATGGTAAAGTATCGAAACATGTTTATGATACCTGAAGCTACTTGCAGGTCATTTGTTACCTCTTTAAAAGATATCATAAATAAAGTAATGTCAGTAAAATTCTTTTTTACTATTTTTGCATACAAACGTTTAAAAAAGAAAATTACAATTGTCGAAAAATTGAAACTTGGGATTTCGCTATATCTGAATGATTCAAACCTCCAAATAACACATTTTTGATGTTATATCTGTCTGTGAACATACTAACTTGAAAGGTGATTTGAGCTGAAATTTCTTAATACTAAGTTTATAGGTTTTTACCGAATGTTAGTGAAATTCATTACTATGAAGTCTTTTGTTTGTTTTTCTTGGTACAAATAAGGCAGATAACTTCAAAACACAAAGTACTACATCAATAAAATACAGCACATAGTTTTTGTAGCTAATGTATAGATCCACTTCAGAAATTTTAATTGAACCTGTTTGTGAGTGTGTGTGTATTTACTTGCATGTAATCACTATAACAACTAAACACAACTGAGATAAACAAACGAGAAAATGGGTTTGAAATTTTTTTATCCCTGTCACAAATTTGGGATTCAATTGTTTGGCCAAAAGGTTTTGGAGTATACACAATTTTTTTCTTTGTATATTGGGACTCTGAAAATAAAAATTTGTGTACAATGGCATTCATGGCCTTGCTTAAGTTCTCTAATCCTTATTGTAAAGGGTGGGGTGATAACCTTCAGGTGAAAGTATGCAATGAAGCAGTGCTGGTTTAACATGTATTCATGGCAGATCACATTAAGCCATTTCTTCATACGTTTGAATAATGGTCGACTTTGGTCTTCTCAATTTAATAGTTGCTTGAAATAACTAGGGAAATACAGTGAATTCTGTTCCTCAGTTATTTATTTATCTAGAAAATGTCAGTCTCTAAAGTATGTAAAATAATAAAATAAAATAGTTGTAACTTCCAAAAATGAAACTATTTTTCATGTTTGAGTAATGTAACTTGCTCCTTTTCTACTCTCTCCTCCTTTTTCTCTATTAACCAGTTCAGTTTCAATTTGAAAGACAATTCTTCTTTTTCCATGAGATTTTTGAATTCAGCTTACTGCAATGTGAGACTTCTGGAACTACTTGAAAGATTAGAATATTTCATTTCTGTGGCTGGAACATTCAATCTGCAGACACATTATGGTGATATTTAGTCGCTCACTTGTGAATTTAATAAATGGTATGTTTATCATTTGAGAAATTGTGAGCTTATTCAGAGTAGCTTAGAAATTTTTTGGGGAAAAGCATTTAAGCATTTTTTAAAATTAAATATAGATTTGAGCTGGTCAAATCCATATTTAATACAAACTTGATTTATTTTTTTTAAAAATCAATCCTGATTTTATTGAATGGTTTTGAGAAAACCCAAAAATTCATTTGTTGCACATTGTTTGCTTTGTTGGGAAATAATGAGCCTAAATAATATGAGAAAACAAGCTTTTACTAGTCATTCCAAAAAAGAGAAATAAAATTGAGAGCCTGTTCTGAAAAGCCACATTCGACTTTGTGTTTATAAAGAATGGTGACAGATTAACTGTGGAAACGTCAAATTTAATATCCAAAAATAAATTGATTTCGAATTTTTTAGTTCTAAAACAATAATTTAAAAGTGGAATTTTTATGGACATTAAAACTTGTCACGTTTGCCCTTTATGCATTCAGTAACCTACAGGAATTATTTTCACATATGCTCACTGAAAGTGAAATATGGAGAAAATGTAGGTTAGACTGTACAGAAGTGTTGTATCTTATTTGTTATGACCCAAGTTCGTGAACTCCATGCAACTGAAGGTTTAAAAAACTGGAGAAATGGATATCCAAATGCTTGAATTGGAAAAATATATAAATAATAGAAAAATGACTTCCTTTGTAATATTTTTTGTTATGTATTCATTAAATGATTTGTAGGTGCGATCGTAGTTTAACCCCCTGCTTGGCGCGCTTTTCAAGAATCGCCAACTTGCCAATTACGAAATAATAGCCATAATATGAAAACCATAAAGTTGCCATCTTTGGCGAATTATCGCCAACTTGGAGAAGAAGAGGGTTAAACTACTAATCACCCGATTTGTATCATGATAACAAATGTTCTTTGCTTTATTTCACCCTAGTCTTTAATTTTCTGTGACTTTGAGTTAAAGAGCATGAGAAATAATAAATATCTCTCCCCTTAATATATAAACTTTTCTTGCTGAATTCTAAATAATATAGATTTTTTTTGTATGTAAATATCAAAAATCTTATAATATGTTATTGTTTTGACTAATGTTAAATTATTGCTACCTTCCTTTGCTTTTTCTATTCCTTAAAACCATATTGCATTATAATTAGCACATATGTGCTATTTTTGCATATTTTCATAGGTAAATTAAATTAGGTAGTTTTTTTTAATATTTAACAATCATAAATTAAAAAATATATGGAGAGAGTTTTAAAATTTTCATTATTTTTGTTGTGTGTCAATGACATAAAGAAAATTACTGATTTTTTTATATTTTTATGGAAAGAGAAGTTTTTCTAAGGAAATTTCTGAAATTGAATACATATCTAATGCACTTACTTATTCAAGATTTCAGAAGCTTTTCACTAATAAAATTAATTATTCGAATGCTGATATAAAAGGAGGGAAAATGAGCATATTGAAAATTTTAGAGAAAATATCTGAAGAGAAACAATTTTTTTATTTATGCATTTAATAAAATTAGTAAGGCTTTTATTTTCTAGATTAGTTTGCCTATATTCTTAGCTTTTTAAAAGATAAAATAGCTAGGTAAACTTTTTTTTTTAATTTTGCTAATTGCAATGTAATAATAGTTTAAAATGTACAATAAAGGTTTTTTAATAAGATTTAAAAAATAATAATAATAAGGAGAAGAAGAAGAAACGCATGTTAAAAAAACATTTAAAATAAGTTTCAATGCTGGAAATGCTGGTTCATATTTATATTTGTCGAAACTGGAGAACTATTAATTAACACCTTCATTTATTTCATTGAACTTATACTTCTAAAATAATAATAACAATAAAAATGTTAAGTTGAGGTTGGTTCTTTTTCTTTAAACTTGATGATTAAAAAGTATTTATACAATGCTATTTTTTTTTTAAAGATAAAATTAGTTTAGGAACCCTGTGTATTTGTAATTACATGCATATGTTTCTAACTGGCTAGAAAATTACTTTCTAATTGTAATTATTGGTGCACATATTTACTTCTATATTTTTAATTCACTCCTTAGCATGTGGATCCGTGTAAGAACTATGGATGGCAAGATCTCTTGTCGTGTAAATGATCTTTCAAAATTAACAAAGATTGAAGATCTACGTAAGATGCTTGTTGACAAATTTGATGCACCAGTAACTAGACAAAGGCTCTTTTACCGAGGAAAACAGGTAAAATAATAGCAAATTTTTGTTTAATATTTTAAAAAATAACTTTTAACACTTTATTGGGTTAAAATGCCTCATTATTTATGGCTTTATTAGTTTTCTGTAACCAGAAAATATATATAATTTTATAAATGCATCCAACTTTATATGCATGAGGTTAAATCCATAATCAAAAAACTAAGAAATGTTATTGATATTAAAGAAGCTATAATTTCAAACAAGATTTGGAATTTAAGTTAATATCTATGAGACAATGAAAATAATTGGCTTAATTTATATTTGCAATTATTATTAGCCCTCTCATACTGAAACTAAATATTCTGGTATTAATAATTTTATTTTGATAATGTTGTTTTGAAGTTTTCTAGTATCTATACTATAAGACTGGAGTCATTATTTCTTAGATGCTTGATATAAAGGTTTTTAGCTGTATTCTCCCAGATATTAATTTACAGGTAATGTTCATTTAGGGATGAAGTATAGACTTGAGAATAGGGTGCCAGATTTAAAACCTTGCATAAGATCCATCATGTAAGAGATTAAATGTCTTTTTTGTGTATTGTAGATGTTTGAAGAAAACAGTGCTTACTAAGATGGTCTCTTTGTCATTCAATTTAAGCTCAAAACTATCAATGTTTCCTCAGAAAACCTTATACTGTGAAATGATGTGTTAATGTACTTAAACTAAATTTATATTTGTTATTTCATAAAGTATATATTTTGAAGTTGCAAATGCTATGTCTATTGGATTGTTCCTATCGATTTCTTACCCATAAATAATTACAAAAATCCTGGGACAAGGTACATAGCATCAAGAAAGGTGCTTAATTTGTAAACAGTATTTAAGTGCCTTAAAAATACTTAATTTAAAAAAAGTTCCTTAAAAAGTGCTAAATTTTCTTAGAAAATGCAAAGATTGTTGTTTGCTTCCCAACAATTATGGCTATGCTTTTGAATTAATATTTATTTATTAGATATCAAGGGAAAAAAATTGGAAAGGAAGGAATTTGTAGAAGGAATCAAGGGTTAAATAGATCTAGGGGTTCCAAAACATATTATGATAAAAAAAAATTTCCTTCCCATTTTTATTTTTTTCAGCCTTGTGTATTGAAATACTTAAATAGCTATCCAAAAGAGGCAGTACAAAATATTTACTGCTCCTTTTTGTGAAACATTTTGCTATTCTTTCGCTGCTCAAAAAATTCTCTCTCCCCCCCCTTTCTTCTTCTTCTTTTCTCAATCATTAAACTGAATTTTTAATGTTTGAGATGTTGAAGAATTTGTTGTTAAAGAAGACTGCAGATTTCTCTGATCAATGGAAATTTAGAATACAGCAGATTGTATTCAATATATCTCTTGATGCACCAAATAAATATATCAACGAGGTAGACGTTTCTGTTAAAACTTCCAGTTAACCTCTTTGGTACATAACAGGTTTGAGCAACATTCTCATTAAAATGTCTTTTTAGAGCAATATCTTGGACAACTTATTAAAAGGGTGTTAATGTACTGTACTGAAATGTAATCATTTGCAATATATAATTTCGTTAGGTCATCGATTAAAACCTTGTATGGTGAAATTTCAACTTAAGGCTATAATTTTTCTAGGATCAACATTGCTTGCTCATTGTAAATTTTAAAGGTCCTATCCATCTGATAATTATTAGTTGTTGAGAAAAATTTAATTTTTCACAGAAAGAAGAAAATCTGGTCTTGGTTCTTAAGATTTTTAATGAAATAAAAAAAAGTTTTAAACTATTCTTCAGAGTTTATATTCTAATATTTTATGAGGAATTTTTCTTTTTATAATTCTTATAGAATTTTTTCCTCTTCACAAAGTGCAAGATAGGCTATTGAAGTAGGAGCATGAAATTTGGGAAGTTTATGTTTCAGTATTAGAGGCTGTTTAAGAAGTTTAGTTTTAAAAATAAAAACAAAATTTTAATGTGTTGTATCTGTAATATCAAAGTATTATCACACACAAAAATAATTTGTGTACTATTTTCAACAAAAAAAAAAATCGTTTATCAAGTGTACTAATTTTGTTTGAATGATTTCATCCCCCCTTTTTAGTTTTAGTACTGAAAAATTAGTTTTGAACTTGTAATCTGCATTTTAACTATCCACTTTTTTTTATTTTGTAGCAATACTTTTTACTATGAAATTTAAAATAATTCTATTGCTTATTCAATTTGTTGAATCATCTTATTTTAATTTTGTTAAAGTTGGAATATGAGAGAGAAAAATTCTATCTTTTTTTTATCAAACTTTAAAAATTTAATTCACTTTATTGAAAAAAAATTTCTTAATTTTATGAGTTTTGTTTAGTTTTGTAACCTCGTGATACATTGTTTTGTGCTGGTTTCAAGAAATACTTTTAAAAATGCTTTAACTAGCATTTCAGTTTTGCTTCTAACTACAGAACCTGTTCTTTAATTTCACAAATTTGATTCCATTATTTATGAAAAATAGAAGTTAAGACATTTTTGTTTCTCCTAACAATCACATTTTCTGTAATTTTTTAAAAGTTAGAATGAGATTTTTTTAAAAAACATATATAAGTTTAAAAAACAAGCTTCTATTGAATTTTTTGAATGTTAAACAATCAAAATTAGTCCTTTATTAAATTTCAGAAATGAGAAGTGACAAGATGATTTGTTTTTTAGTCAAACCTTTTCTTAACACTATCCCCCCCCTGTTGATAAAACTCTGCTGTTATTTTTTTTAATTAAAAAATTTGTTTAGAACATAGCCTTGTTCTGTCATCAATTTCGTGGTATTTATTCCAAACTGTTTAAATCTTAACTTTATTAGCTGCTTTTCTTTTCTATTGAAAAAAAAATAATTTAAGAAATGTATTTAGAACTTAGTCTTATACTGTCATTAATTTCTATGTAATTTTACCAGTCTTATGATGATAACCATTTAAAAGGCTTAGTTCTTTGCTGTATAACAGGGATACACAACCTATGGCCCATGAACCAAAAGTGGCCGGCGAATGTTGTTAATAAAATAATTTAAAATGAAATGAGAAATGAATGAGTTAATAAAATGATTAAAATAAAATCAAACAAAGAGGAAGAAAATTTGATCCTCAAAGCAAAATGCAGCTGCGTGTGACTTCTTTGACAGCATTTAAATTTCTGAGCAAACTTTTTCACTAATGAATTTAAACAAATAAAAAATAAATAGAATAGCAGATAAGAACCTTTCTTCTGTTCTATGTATTGCCACAAGCAATCTTAATCTAACTTAGGATCAATAACTTTAAATATCCAGTCCCAACCATCTCATTAATTTTTACTAATTTTGATAATTAATTTTTTCTAAAAATTGTTCTCTGTATAATTACCAAAATTTTTTCCTCTTTTATTCTATATCAAGTTTGCCACCTTTATAGCAGGAATCTTTTTTTTGGAGGTAAAGTGTTTTAATCATATCTTAATATTTGTGTTTTATTCATTTATTTATTGCATAATGTATGCATGAGTAAAATAAAGTAATAATTGCAATTCATGCATATTGCATTAAAAAAACATTGTTTTCATGTTTATAATATTTTTTAACATTCATGTGCTGCTTTGGCCCTCAATACGATCCTTTTTCATATATTGGTCTCTCATCCTGAAAAGATTGTGCTTTCCTGCTGTACAAGACAGCAATCAAAATTTCTAAATATTGCAAGTTAGGGCAAGTAAAATTACATTTTCCATCTCAGCTATAACAAATTTTGTTTGTTTTTGCACATATAAAAATCAAATACAAAATGTTTGGTTATGCTATTTTTTTTTACATCAATGTCAGCATTTTCAAAAATTATGTATTCATATAAATAATTTGGTAAGATTTTTTTTAATTTTAAGAAATATTTTAAAAGATAACATATCTTTATTGGTAATTAATAAAAACTGACTTAATTTTTTTGGTATTAATAGTTTTTTTTCCTCATTTTTATGATTATCATTTGCTTTTGTCAAAAACAAAAAAGACATAATTTGTTTTACAATAGATGTTGTGCATATACAGAAATATTAAAATTTAAATACGTATTTAAACTTAATTTTAAAAACTCAGTAAAAGCTATGCATTATTATGAAACAGAAAATGTCGTAGAAAATGCACAAGTTCTTATATGTACATGTTCAAGGTGTTTAAAAAGTATTTAATTTTTATAGCAATTTCTTATTCCACACCCTGTTTAACTCCCAGGTATGAAAAGTCATTATGCATCAACTTTTCTTAAGAGCACTTTATTTTTTAACAGGAAACAATTTTTGGGCCTTGAACAAAATGTCTTTTTATCAAATAAAATTTTTTGAATAAAGATAATAAATGGTCATTGCAGTCAAAAATTGAGTTTTGATTTGGGAATATGAATTAAATAAGGGAGAGAGGGAATTTCAGTGGCTGTTATTCCTATAGAAATTTATATGTAAGCAACAAACATTTGCCAGCAAATTATGCCATTCTTAATTTCTATTCTTTGAATCTTTTTTTCTAACTTAATGAAATATTTGCAATTTAAATTTAGTTTAATCCTATATTTCTTAGTGTTGTGGTGAATACCATTCATATATACCAGCCAACATCCCTCGGACAGAAGTGCACTTTTGGCCCAACGGATTTGGTACTGGACTACTAACCTAAAGGTACGGAGTTCGGGCCTAGCGCTATTCGCTACACACCCTAAAGTTTAAACGGTTAAAATCATTAGCCAACCTTCTCTATAAAGGGTGCAAGAAACTATTTAAGCCCCTGAACTTTTTTTCGAGGCAATGCAGAATAGAGATTTAGTAAAGAGCAAGTGAAATTTTTAAAGAAAATTATAAATAAAAAAATACATATTTATAAATGAAAGTATGAAGCTGAAATATTTTTGGCATTTTCCCCTAATACAGTATCTTATGTATTGGTGGAATTCATTAATATTAGTATAATGCATTTAAAATAGGGAATATATTTGAATTAAATTTTATTATTTGTATCTGCATGTCTAATACACATAAATTTAGTATTCAAAAAAAGTTTTCTTAAAACTTTTTGAATTTCATCTTGAAATCTGTCTTCTTATTTTTAACTAAGCAATTTTATTTATATCTCAAAAATTAAAAAGTTTATTACTGCAGTGTATTTTTTTTTCTTTTGATATTTTGAAATCAACTGTTTTGATCAATTTTACTAATTAAAATAGCTATTCTAAGTTTCTTTTCTAGCCAATATTTTTTTCTTTTGTGAATGTATTTTACTTTATGTTTTTGCATTAATATAAAACTGCATTTTATATTTTGATCTCTATGTAAAGTGTTTCAAGCTCCAAGAACATTCTTAGTATAATATAAAAGTATTTATTTTTTACATACTATACAAATTTTATTTTAATAGTGATTGTTATTTTAAATTTAGCTGGAAGATGGTCATACTTTATATGACTATGATGTGGGTTTAGATGACATTGTACAAATAATGATCAAAACAGTTGATATTGATATGGGGGAAACAATTTCTCCTTCAAAACAATCTATCAATTTGATAGAAAAAGTTAACAAAGAAAATAAGGTAAGTTAATAAAAAAAAACTATAATTTTGCCTTATTTCCATTCAGAGCTTTCATTAAAATTAATTTTTTTTCCTTTGAAACTTATTTTGTTTAGTATTATTCTCAGCTGATTTTTTTTTTTTTTTTTTTTTTTTTTTTTTTTTTTTGAAATAATTTTGAATACTTTTTTGCTTTCGATGGTTTTTTAAAAAGTATATAAAACTATAGAAATATCTATAATTTCTCGAGGTATTTCATGAATTATTTTTATACAAATTGTTATTTTGTTTTATACAAATCTTTCATGAATTATTTTTATACAAATTGTTATTTTGTTTTATACAAATCTTATATATTATTTCACCTTATATCAATACGAATAAGTTTCGAATTATAGTTGTAGATTTAACATTTTCCTTTAAGTTAAATGAATAAAAACTTTTTTTTGTATCTTTTCACTAATCAGCAAATGAAGATATCAGTAAAATAGCATTGTTTTACTTTTAAAAATATTTCTAAATAATGTTAACTTATTATGAAACCGAGTAGTTAAGAATATAAAATAATTTCAAAAAATACAAAAAAGTTCTTTTTTTTTAATTAAACTGGATAGGTATTATATCTTCAAGACAGAGAAAATGATATTTTTTGCTTATATATTTTATTAAAATTATTCATTGTTAAGTGGAAAGTGATGCTTAATTGACTATACAGTATCTTCCATTTATATCCAACCAAAATCATAGTTAATTTTTCTGAAAATTTAATTATATATGCTACATTTTTAAATAAAAATTAAATGTTTATTGAAAAAAGTTGCTGTGTGATAGGTGCTTTCCCACTTTCAGCTGAAATGATAAATATATATTCTCTGATGCTTCTGTTTAATCATAGAGTAAAAATTGTTATTTTCATAGAGGGATGCATTGAGTAGAGGGATGAGCAGCAAGTTAGAAAATCAAATTTCTAGTCGATATTTTAAGGTTTGTATATATTTCTCTCATATTTTTTTGTAAATTTTTCTTAATTCATGGAAATTTGTATAATTTTTTAAAAAATTATTATTAATACTTTTAGACAAGGTATTTTGATAAAACCAGTCACAAAAAATATCTATTGCAAATCCTTCAGAAAAGATTTTTGGTGTATAAAAGTAACAAAATGAGGGGGTGGAAAATTAAAGAATTATTTTTCATTCATCAAAAAAAATTTCTAATAGAAGAGCTTTGATTAAATTGAATGGAATAAACAAAAATTCCTGCTATAGTATAATATATATATAGGTAATATCAAGTGTCCATAAAATCTCACAACATTGTGCTATTTTATAAATAAAAATAACTAATTTCTACTGTGGTATCTTAGAAAATTATCGTAACAGAAAGAAAGAAAGAAGGAGTGAAAATTTTTGTAAGCACTTGGAAGATGAAATAGTGTTTTTAATTCCATCTTGATAGATAAAGGAAATAAAATCTTTTAAATAATGCTTTTAAAATAACTTTTTGCTTTCGATCATTAATATATTTAACCAATTTCCACAAACATATCCTGCATCATTTGTGCTACTCCCTAAGGAGTGGCTATTTTTTATGCATTTTACTTTCTTGTATAAGAAATATACAGAACAAAAGTATTATAATTATCAAAGAATTTGAATTTACGATATTAATGTGCCTCTATGTTTTAAATCTCTCTGAAACTGCATATTTTTTTTTTTTTTTGAATAATTATATCTATCTGTTTGCAATCCTAATTCAAAAATACCTCAAACTTGATAGATGAAATCCAAAGTGTAATCTTTATTTCAAATTTGTGAATTATCAACTTTTTATCAAAAACTATTCATGGGTAGTTTGTCTGGATGAACTGACCGAGAAAACTCTAAAATATAAAAACCAAATAGGTGTGTTTAGGCACACAGATTTAGTATTTGAATTGTAGTTTTTGAACTATATTTCTACACAAGTTGGCACTCTAATCAAGAATGCACTGACTTAGAAAAAAGAAATTTATTTTTTTATTAAAGTGCATTTTTAGGTGAGATTTTGATTTTAATAAGCCAACAAAAAAAATATGAATATGTATTTCAAAAACATACTCATACCTTTTTATACATACAGTTAACTGGTTAAAAAGCATGTTCAATTTCAAATAAATTTGTTCAGACAAATGCAAAATGTTTTTAGAGAAACATATGCAGCAAAAATTTGATTGTATAATTCCTAGTTAGAATAACATTAAAGGTACATACAACTTTTATTAAAGAATATAATTCAAGATTAGATTTTTTGTATTTTAATTAGTGATACAATTAGAATGTTTGCATGTTTGCTTAGAACTAAAATCATAGAAACATTTTCAAATATGAAATTTATGCAGATCTATTGCTGTCAAAATCTTTTTTGATAACTTAAATATTGGTCTACAAAAATTTGAGATCATTTAAATTTTATAAATCTCATTATATCGAAAGTGAATGTATGTGGCACAGAAATCACTCTTATTACTTATTATCAAAAAGCAGCAATGAACAAATACTTATATTCATGTTCTTCAATCAAAACATGGTGTCACATTTTTCAGAAATGTGAAAATCAAGAATTAAAAATTTGCTTTCTATGGACTTTTTAAAAGAGATTTTCACTTACACTTTTTAGCTTTTATTAACTTTTTATATATATATATTTCAAAGTGATCTGTTTTATATTGGAGAAATTGAGAGCTGATTAAAGAACTTTTTTAAAAATAATACGGTGCACAAATATGGACTGGACAGATAAAAATATGAATTTTGACTTTGTCAAATTGGTTAGAAAGGTTCTGTAAAATACATTTGCTGCATTCTGCTTGGTTTACATGAAGAGAATAAACCTAATTTTTGCTGAAAAACAAGCACATATTAATCATACCAAAAGAGTAAAATATGCAAAGTTAAGTGCCAGTTCAAAATAGTTATTGGACTAAAAGGAATACAAAAGAGGATGACGTGATTGTCAAATTGGAAAATAAACCGATTTTGAATTATTTTTTAATAGAGAAAAATAATTGAATAATGAACTATTTGGGCATTAAAACTTGTTAGGTCACATTCATCTTTTAATGCATTCTGTAAGATAATTATTAACGGCATTGTATTTTTGTGGCAACAGTTATTTATGTTGATGTGTTTGGCAACAGTGTGAAAAATTCGATCTTGATAAAATAAAAATGGTGATTTCGTTATTCTAAGAATTTAGTCTTGTTTTATAAGTTAATAATTCAGAAGTGGGATAAGAAGTGGATAATTGTATAGTTTTAGAAAGATGTCTTTACTTGCGAGATTACGAAAAAAGGATTTAGAACTCGTTGCAGTGGAACTTGGAGAGGAAATCGGAGAAAATAATAAAGTCGTGGAATTGATAAGTTTGATCAAGAAAAGTAGGAATTATGATGAAGATATAATACATGGAATAATCGGTAACATAAATGCCGATCGAAAAGCAGAGGAAGCTGCTCTAAAACGTAAAGAAGAATTTGAACTTGCAGAAAGAAATGCTATGCGAGAACATGATTTGGCGATAAAGAAGCTGGAAATTGAAGCCAAATCGTTAGCGCCAATTGCTCAAAACGCGCCCAATGTGGAAATCAGCCCGAAAATAGACTGGAAGACTCAGGTAAGAAATTTTGATTTGAAATATGACGACATTGGGTTATATTTAGTACATTTTGAGAGAGTAATGAAGAGGGTAAATATGGAAACCTCTCTATGGATGGCGTGTTTGACTAGTGTTCTTCCTAGTGAAATAGTCGACATAATTATAAGAGAACCTGAAGAATTGGCTGAAAACTATTCTTATATGAAAGAACTGCTACTTAAGCGTTTCAAGCTAAGTGCTGAAAAATTTCGCCAATTGTTCTACTCGCATAAAATTAAACCTGGAGGTACGTGGCGAGAATACTACTATGAATTAGAAACTTATTTCAATGGGTGGATAAATGGGTTAAATGTAAAAACTTTTGAAAATTTAAAGGACTTAATAATATCAGATAGAATGAAGCAAGACGCACCTTTAACAGTGCAAGAATATTATATCAGTGAATGGTCACTGTTGAAGTCGCCAACGAGCTTGGCTGATAAAATTGACGAACACATTGAGCTATCTGGTCTATACATAAATAATAAGAATATTGGTGGTCAATATAATACCAAAATAAATAATCGTTCTGCTACTAATTATCGAATGATGGAGCCAATTACGTGTTATAATTGTTACGAAAAAGGTCATTTGGCACGTGATTGCGTAAAACCTAAAAGACCTAAGTTTTGTACATCATGTAGGACTGAAGGCCATGGAACTAGGGAATGTCCTAAATCACGTATTAATCTCACAGTAAATTTATCCTCCTTATCATGCTCTAATAGAGATGTTACACTTAAAATCGTATCAATAAATGGAATGAATACAGATGCATTAATAGACACAGCGGCTGATATATCAATGATAAAATACTCATTTGCAAAGCAAATTAATGTGCTTGTTCAACCTAAAAACAATGTTATTTCTATAACAGGTACTGTACAAATTCCAAGTGATTGTGGCATAACACAATCACTTGGAATTTGTACAGTAAATGTGGCTATAGACAATTTAATTTTAAAGGATGTGAAGTTGCACGTTGTAAATGATGATACATTTCAAGGGCCATTCGTCATTGTCGGAAAGGATTTGATAGATTTTCCAAATTTAGTGATGATAAGACGGGAAGGAAAATCTAGAATGTTTCACATGGATGAATTTCGACGTCTAGCGAACATTGGAGTTGAAGAATCACCTCATGCAACTGCTATTCTGAGAGCATCAAAAACGATAACTGTTCAACCGAATATGATACAAATGTTGGAAGTTGTAGATAACAAATCAACGGATGACGAAGTGATGACTTTTGATAACGCTGATAATGAATCAAGTTCGTCTTTATTAATTCAAAATGGTAAAACACTAGTACCCATAGTTAACTGCAGCGATAATACTCTACGCTTAAAGAAGGATCGAGTTATTTTAAGAGGTGTTTGGTCGACTGAAAATGTTGATTCTATTAAATATCCCGATATCAACGGTGACAAAGAAAATCTAGTTGCTATTGCCAAAAGAGATCTCAAAGAAAAAGTTAAAATTGATGACATAAAGATTGGACCAGACACATCGGATGAGCAAAAGCAACGTGTCTGTGACCTATTGAATGAATTCAGAAAGTGCATCGCTCTAAGTCCTAATGAGTTGGGATGTGTCAACAATACAGTCATGAAAATAGTTGAAAAGGCTGGTAGTACTCCTGTCGCTCGTTCTCCATACCGTGCTTCCCACTACGAAAGGCAGATTCTAAGAGACATTATTTTAGAAATGAAAGATCAAGGTATTGTTCGAGATAGTTCATCTGAATATAGCAGTCCCGTTTTGCTTGTAAAGAAGAAAACTGGTGAATATCGAATGGTGATTGACTACAGACAATTAAACGCGCAGACTGTCAAGGACAAATTCCCTTTACCACATATAGATGATTTATTAGACAGAATTGCTGGTTCTAGTTTGTTTTGCATTCTTGATGCCTGCCAGGGTTTTAATCAAATACCTATGGATGATGAGTCAGCTCGTAAGGCCGCGTTTACAACACCAGACGGCCACTATGAACCCACTAGACTATTCTTTGGTCTTTCAAACGGGCCTGCAGTGTTTCAACGATGTATGTCATTAGCTTTAGGCAATTTATTATGTAATGGTGTGTCGTGTTTCATAGATGACATATTTTTTGGATCCTCTAACTTTGAAAATATGATCAATATGCTTAGAGCAGTGCTCGAAAAATTGTGCAATGCAGGGATAACGTTGAAACTATCAAAGTGTGAGTTTGCTAAAAAAGAGATTGAATATTTAGGATTTGTTGTCAGCAAGGATGGTATTAAACCTGGACCCAGAAAACTTGCTGCTGTTGCCGAATTCCCTGTTCCCCAAAAAAGGGATGAAGTTCAGAGATTTTTAGGATTGACTGGATTCTTCCGTCGCTTCATTGCTGGATATGCGTCAATTGCAGCTCCTTTAACCCGCTTATTAAAGAATGGTCAATTATTTGTCTGGACCAATGAACATCAAACTTCTTTTGAAAGATTACGTAATCTTCTTGTATCCAAACCAGTCTTGAAATTGTTTGATCCTCGGGATGAAACCGAACTGCACACCGATGCAAGCTCCGTGGGTTTGGCTGGAATGCTACTTCAGAGAGACAGAGATAATACCCTTCGCTTGGTCTATTGTGTAAGCAGACGTACTAATCCAGATGAAGAAAATTATCATTCGAGCCGATTGGAGCTACTGGCTGTTGTTTGGTCTCTCAGTCGCCTTAGATCCCTTCTTCTTGGTCTTCGATTTACTATTATTACAGATTGTTCTGCAATTATATATCTAAAAACTCAAAAAAATATAAGGCCCCAAACGGCAAGGTGGATAGAACAGCTAAGTGAATCCAATTACGATGTTAAGCATAAATCCGGTGACCAGATGACCCATGTAGACGCCCTGAGTCGCGCACCAGTAGAAGACGAAGATCCTGAACAATCTAAAGAAGCCACTGAATGCAGCCCATTAGATATAATAGTGAAATGTCCGGACCAACTAGTCGAAATTGATACCAGTATTCCATTAAATATAAGTGAGAAACCGCGTGTCTATTATATAAGTACTGAAGAAGACAAAGTAGCTTTAATTCAGTCCCAGGACGAAGAGTTAAACAATATCATTAAAATATTAAAATGCTCCAAGAAAAAAGCGGAAAAGAAAAATATTGTCAGTAAATATGAACTTATAAACGGAATACTGTACCGCTTACAAATTGACAACGGTGTCTGCAAAAAATTGTTTGTAATGCCACGATCTATGAGGAAATATTTAGTTGTACGCTTTCACGATTTTTCGGGTCATTTTGGAGTTGACAAGGTCAAATTACTTATAACACAGCATTTCTGGTTTCCTCGAATGTCAGAATATGTAAAACAGCATATAAATCAATGCGTTACATGTGCTTTTACGAAAGTACCCGCCGGAAAAGTTCAGGGTAAACTCAATCCAATTCCGCCAGGTAAACGACCCTTTGAAATAGTACACATGGACTTTTTGGGACCCTTTAACGCTAGTTCGAATCGCAATACTGAACTATTAGTAATAATTGATAATTTGACAAAATTTATTCGTTTACGTGCATGTACTAGTTGCTCTACTAAATGTGTATTGAAGTACTTTGAAGAATTCATAAATGACTTTGGAAGTCCTATCAGAGTCGTTACTGACCGAGGCTCATGTTTCACATCATCAGCATTTAAAGAATTCTGCATGAAGCATGGCGTAAAACATACTGTGAACTGCTCGCAAAGACCAGCTGCTAATGGACAAGTGGAGCGGATAAATCGTGTGCTTATACCTATGATTTCCTCAAATGTGCATGCAGATAACCATAGGGACTGGGACAAGATGTTGCCTGAAATCCAGAGATGCATTAATTGGTCGCCCAGCAAATCTACAGGCAAAGCGCCATTCCACCTATTATTTGGATACAAGCCTAGAAAACTTGATAATTTTACAAGAGAATTGCTTCCAATGTCGGATGAATATGTTTCTCCTGGAGTACTGCAAGAAGAAGCACGAAACGATATACTGAAAGCACAAGAGAAAATGAAGTCCAATTTTGATAAGCATCACTGTGATGCACATACATATTCTGTTGGCGATGTTGTCGTTGTAAAACGGTTACCTGAAACCACTCCTGGGAGGCGCACAAAAACGCAAGTTCGATACAGAGGACCCCTTGTAGTTGTGAAGGTGTTTCCATCTGATGTATATCAAGTCACAGATTTTAGAACAAAAGCACAAGGACGTGTAAGACGGCATTATACAACTACAGCTCATGCATCGCAGATGAAACTATTTCACATTGTAAATGAAGATGAAATCGTTGACGTTGACTATGATGATGAAGAGGAAGATATGGTTAATGAACTCCCAAATGCTCCACGAGAAAATAGAATAAAAAAATTGCCAACATACCTTCAGGACTATGTACTTTGAATAATTTACAATGTGTCTAATTTTCGTAATTTTATGGACAGGGTCGACCATTTTTTTCAGGATGGCCGAATGTAAGATAATTATTAACGGCATTGTATTTTTGTGGCAACAGTTATTTTATGTTGATGTGTTTGGCAACAGTGTGAAAAATTCGATCTTGATAAAATAAAAATGGTGATTTCGTTATTCTAAGAATTTAGTCTTGTTTTATAAGTTAATAATTCAATGGTACATCAGAAATATTTTCGAATTTGTTCACTGCTAAAAAATAATCTTTAAGTTGTACAAAAATATTGCACATTATGTTTCAGATATTTTTAGCATCCTTGTTAAACAGTAATAAAAACTGCTTTCAAAAGAAGCCTGATTGATGAATCAAAAACAGAACTTGATGATAATAAAATTCTGTGGTTGTGAAAATACAAATATAGAAACAATATTTATAGGTTACTTGATTATTAATGAATCTACTGAAACTGATTAAAAAGAAGATGCTTTTTGACATATTTTATATTTGGGAAGAACTCTAAAAAAATATTTAGTATGTCCAAAAAAAAATTGTATCTTGTTTAAATTCACATTTATTGAAAAACTTGCTTTTTCCACTCATTAAAATTATGAAGCATTGTTATTCCAATATAACACACGAGTGCTATTCGTGCATTTCTTCTTATATTGCTTACACATACAGGGAAAACACTGGGGATGTTTTTCGAAATTGGAATGAACTTTTATTTATTTTGTTGTTCTTGAGCATCAACAATCTAATATTCAATGTAATTCCCTTCTAATATTTTCCAAGATATTTATAATATTGGATGATATTATCTTACAAAAGAATGAAAAATATCACATATGAATACGCTGATATAAGAATTTATATATTTTTATATTCCATATAATTAATTTGTCTAGAGCATTTCAGAAAATGATGTTTGTTTTACATTCAATGATATTTATAGATCTGCATAATAAATGTTACTGAAATATATTTCATAAATAAAGCTTACATTCTTAACATCCCATTTGCATAGTGAGATTTCAAAATCTTTTTTATTTATTTTTTTAGATAGGTGATTTGGTTGATGCTAAAGATTTAACTAATGGGGCATGGTTTGAAGCAAAAATTTTAGACATCAAACATGCTAGTAGCACTGACAAGCACATTCTTCAAGATCAACAAATAAATGACCAGTTGGAAACAGACAAAGATACAACCGATATATTGAAAACAGGGAATGATGGATTTATTTATCGAGTTGCGTTTGAAGAGTAAGGTTTTAAACCTTAGATTATGTTTTATAAGACAATTTTTAAGATGTTCTTACATTAACTTAACATGTTAAACACTATGTCAGTCATCAATAAGTTACAATAAATTTTTTTTAAGGCCATGACACTAAGCAATGTCTGATAATATAAAGTAAAAATGAATAATCCTAAATTTTCCTAATTGTTAAAACATAGTAAACTCCTTGCATGTAAAATGAAACCAAGCATTGTTGGAGACCCCAATTCAAACATAAAGGAAAGCAAAATCTGCATGGTGTTTAACATGTTAAAAATTTATTAAAAATATGTATCTTAGATTTGTGATTTAAAAGAAACTAGGAATATGTTAAACTAGTATTCATTAAAATTATATTTTATGCTTTTGGACTTTTTAATAATCTTCTATCATACATATATTTACAGAAATCTTTTTCCTTAAATTTGAGGAATAAATCCGGTTTGTATATATGTGCAGCAAATTTTAGTAAGAAAAGAAACGAATATTTTAGCTGAAATTAAATCACACATAAATATTAATATTTAAGACAGAAGTTGTTGAATATATAAAATTATGGTAGGCTTGAATATTTTTCTGTTAGTGTTGAATCAGTTAAAAACATGTTAAATCATATCAATTAATTTCCAAACCTGAGTGATAAGGGTTAGAATATTTTTTATGGTCATCATTTTAATTAATGCTGCATTTTTATGGCTTATAATATGTGTAAAAAAGGATTAAATTAACACATTGCCAATATTGACCTTTCTCTTGTTTTATATGTTTGTCAACTAATTCCCAAATCTAAATGATTATACAATGACACATAACTTTTATATATTGCATGTATTGGGTACCAATTATTAATTTTAAAATAGAGTTTTCTGCCATTAATTATGTTGATGGATGAATTCAATACAGATATATTGTTTACCTAATTATAATTATCATTATATGCACTCTTATTTTGAAATCTGTCAATTTTAAACTTATGGTTGATATTAGGAATAGACTGACTGTTGTAAATATGCTCATCAGTATAGAAGATTTGAAATTAAGAAAAATGAATTTATTCTAGCTATGAAGACTTTGAAGATCCTGTAGATTTAAGTTTGCATAATATTCGCCCAAGAGCCAGAAAATTAATGAAATTAGAAAATTTAAAAAAAGGAGATAGAGTGATGATAAATTACAATATTGAAGAACCAAAAGAGAGAGGATTTTGGTATGACTGTTGCATAACACATGTGAAAATAAATAGGACCACTAAATCATTGACTGCTACTGTATTTATAGGGTATGTATTTATTAAATGTACTTGAAAAATGTGTAATTTTCTTGTTTATGATTAGTTTATTTTTTACTAACAACATTTATTACTACCAAATAAGAAAGTTTTAATTTTTGGAACTTGGTCAGTTTGCCAAAGGAAATATTTTAAATTGTAGAAATTAGAATTTCAGTGAAATTACACTTGTTGAAGAAAAATCATTCCATTTTAATTCAATTGTGAATTTCATGTTAATTTAGCAGAATTTAAGTAAAATGGTGTTAGTTTCATGTATTCATTATACATTATATACTTTCTTCAAATCAAATACCTTTATTTTTTAATATGCTGTTATGCGATTTGATATATTTTTAGATATTTTTGCATTTCAAATAATTTTTGGAGGAGAACTTATCCTAACAGCTATCACAATGAATATATAGTATCTGTTGCTTTAATTTCATTTTCATTATTGTTGCCCTAACTTAATTTATATTTATATAATGCGACATCATGAGATAATTTTGTGCTAATTTTTGTTATATATGTGTCAACTTAAATCTTTTTTTATGTAATTAAAAAGGTTATCATTAGATTGGGGATTAAATTATTAGTTCAGGCCTTAATATCTTGATATTATTCAGTTAATTTATATCAAAATTGAATGAAACAAAGGTTTTATTCATTGTGTGTCATTAGAATTTGCCATCTAATTAAAGTCTAATCTAATAAATTTTATTAAAATACATAATTACAGTAGATTCTCCTATTTTATGGTTTATTCATTTCATGTCATATTTAAACTATCCTAAAAAATTAAAATTCAGTATGAGCTAAACAATGTAATGGATATATTCTTGCTATTGGATGAATATCTGTATTTCTTTAACCATGCAATGTGAGAGCTATCACCAAAGATACTGTGTTATTGCATGCCAAAACAAACTTTGCCAAAATACAGTTTTAAAAATTTTACTTTATTAGAGGGCTAACTATGTGTGCTTCATATTTAACAACTTATAATATAGCTTCAAAATTCTTTCTCTCTCTCAAGATGGTCAGAGTTGTAATCCATTACTGTTTTGAAAAATGGACGAATGATGTTATTATTATTTGTGCTTTTCCTTTTGCTGGAACATTATCTGGAAGGAAATTTTTCTGAAGATGGATTTATTTTTACTGTAATATGTACACAAGGACATTAGCTTTGCAGATCTGCACAAATGGGTTTTTGCAGTTTTCATTCAGATAAAAAAAATTAATAAAATAAATGCAGGTTTCTCTGCACTAATAACTTCACTCTAAATATGTATTTATGAACTCTCTAGAGTGTCACTTCTCATTACAAAATAATATTACATGCTTGCTATGTACAAGGGAGTGAGGGCTTTTATATTTTCCCTATAATTAAAAAAAAATTGTGACATTTATATAATTTGAGAAGGGAAAATCCTCTTTTTAATTATGTTTTATTTTGTTCTCAGAGCTGATTCTACACCGCTTGAAAATTGTAAGATTATTTTTCTTGATGAAATATTTGCAATTGAAAAAACTGTTGCATTAGCTGATAAAACTTCAGAAGAAAATGCAATTGCACCAAGTAAATACACTTTTTTTCCATTATTTATTTTTATTTTATTATTTTTATTTGCTAAATACAATTAAATTTATGTTTAAGGAGGAAAGATGCCAAAATGCACCCATTGCAAGGATATACCAACCAGAAAGTGCAAAATCTGCAGTTGCCATATTTGTGGTGGTAAAGACCAACCTGATAAACAGATTCTGTGTGATGAATGTGATCTTCCATATCATTTGTGGTGTCTCACTCCACCTCTATCTGAAATACCTGAAGAAGATGATTGGTAATGTTTCAACAAAAACTTTTTTTCTTGTTTTTAAACCCTAAAACTCTAGCATATTATGTTTTGTTCAATAGAAATAAAACTTCACTATGTTCGGTTATGACACATTCCATCAGAATTTTTTTCTGTATTGATCAATCCAATTTTAATTTGCGAAAGACGTTTCTTCTTTTCCCATGAAATTCCCCTATGGCATGAACGAGACTGTTGTAACTGCCTGAAAGAATAGAATTATCTTCTTAAAACATTATAACCTGCAGAAGCATCTGGATTAGAGTTTAGTCACTTGCAGTTGAACTTAATGATTGGCTTGTTTATTACTTAAGAAACTGAGCTTATTCAAAGTAGATTAGAGAATTTTTTTTAACTATGAGCTGCTAAAAATCCATATTTAAGGAAAATTGGAAAGATGAAAAAAAAATGATTTTACTAAATTCGTTTGAGAAGTTTTGCAAAATCCATTTGTTGCTTACTGCTTGCTTTGTCAGAAGATAATAACTCTACCTACAATGGGAAAACAGGCACTTGTTATACCAAAAGAGGAAAACTTATAAGATTGCCTGAAGGTTCAAAAGAGCCATCATTAATGTTGAATATAAAATCTAAAAGGAATACAAGAAATCCGAAAACATCGGATTTAATGTCTGGAAATAATTGATTTCAAACTATTTAGTTCAAGAATTAAAATTTAAAGCTGGATTTATATGAGTATTAAACTATACTGTATTGTATTTATCCTTTAATACATTTGGTGATATACTCTTATTTGTTACCAACTATGCTCATTTGTTCCATGAAACTGATGGCTGAAAAGTGTGCTGAAATTGATTGCCAAATAATTGAATTGGTTAAAATAAATCAATAAAAAAGTAATATTTCTTTGTAATGTTTGAGAAATCATTAAATTATTTGTATCATGGCATTAAATTTTGTCTTCTACTGCCCCCCCCCCCCACTTAAGTATTTAGTTTTGTGTGACTTATAAATAAAGAGAATGAGAATCAACCTACAATATTTAATTTCTGTTTTGTTAAACTTTAGACTATAAATAAAATATTTCATCTATATATATATTTTAAAATTGAAATATAAATTTTATTTTAATAAGATATTTTGAATAATATTATATTGTTGCTTCCTTTCTTTCTCAGATAAATTCTTGGTAATATATGAAAACAAATTGTTTCTTTTCTGTATTTAAATTTAAGCCTTCATTGAATATGCTTTTATCTTGAATAATCTTAAATTTGTTACTTTTTTTCTTCTTCTTTCTTTACTCCTTAAAACCACATTCCATTATAGCTAGCACATGAATGCTATTCGCTCAGTTTCTTGTATATATGTACAGGGAAAATACAGAATTTTTTTCCCTTTGTTTCAGGGAATCTTGTTAAATCTGAATGAGCTATTATTAATTTAGCATCTCCTTCTGCCTTTTAATAAAAGGTCAAAGACAAAGTTGTCGTAGAATCAAATCTTGAGAAGTTGTTTAATTTTGTGGATTTTCCTGATTTTATATTTAATGAAATTACAATAGATAAATAGATAATTAGTTAAGCATTTTTAATCTTCTGCAACATATTATGACCAAATTTATACTATGCTTAAATTTTTATGTTGGAATTTAAGATAAATATAAATGGAGAAAAGTACTTTTTTTAATTTGGTATCTTTACAAGTAGTATGAACTTTAATACTATGTCTGGCATTTTCATAAATTTTACAAGATTTGAGTTTAATGTATTGAATTAAAAAAGAATAATTAAGAAAGGTTTTAAAAAGATTTTTTTCAAGTGTTTATCATTAACTCTAATTATCTCAAGTCTTTTTGTATATCTAAAGAAAGGAGGAAATAAATACAAATTTCATTAATAATCTTTTAACCAGAATCTACTAAAAGTAAAATATCTTTCAGTGGAGTACTCTTTTTTTAATTAATTGTTGAAAATATCAATAATAGTTAATTTAGATGTACTTTTAATATTTTTTCTTACTTCTTGCCAATATCAATAAATGCAATACCTTTTTCTGTTAGGTATTGTCCTGAATGTAAAGTTGATGAAACTGAAGTGGTTCGTGCTGGTGAAAAATTAAAAACCAGCAAAAAGAAAGCCAAAATGGCATCAGCAAATTCATCTACGTCTCGCGATTGGGGTAAAGGCATGGCTTGTGTTGGCCGAACAAAAGAATGTACAATAGTTCCATCAAATCACTTTGGTCCAATTCCTGGTGTTGAAGTTGGAACTTTGTGGAAATTTAGAGTTCAGGTAATTGTTAATTGTTCAAGTAATTATAATTATTTAAAATAATATTTATCTTGTATTTAAAAACCTGAATGCCTCCCAATAAAAATGAGGTAGTATTTCCTTATATAATGAGTCCTAATGTTGCCATACAATCATTCTCTTCATTTTATCTTTGTCTATTATTTTATTAGTGATGTTTGCTTTAGTTTGAATCACTTAAGCATTATAATTGTGTTACTGCACAATCTATTTTACTTTCTCTATCTAATTATATAAAATTAGAGCTGGGAAAAATTTAGGCTTTCCAATATGTTTTACATATATAAAAAATTGAACACAAAATGCTTGATCATGTTATATCATTTACATAATTGTCAAATTTTCAGAAACAATTTATCCATTCAAATTAACTCGTAATTTACTTATGAAATGTGAAAGAGGTCCAAAATTTCGCTGAATTTTTTTTATCTTGATAGTTTTTTGTGACCATTTTTAATTTTTTGTCAAAAACAACATCATCATTATTATTATTACAACAGCAGACATACTTCTGCAGTGTTGCAGAAATAATTATTAAAATTTAAAAGATATACATTTAAAATTATTTTTTAAAATTTCTATATATGTATATATAAAATTTTTTCTATATATGTAATATAAAATTTCTTTTGTCTAAGATGCTTAAATTTTCATGAATTTTTCTCTACATACCCTATATGATTTTTTTTGGTAGATTGTCTAGAATTTGGTGTAGAAAATGAAATAACTGAGATCTGGCTTTCTGTTTTAAATGTGATATAATTTTTATGTATTGGTTTATCCAAGCAGAATAAAATTAGTTTCTATTTCATAATGGAATAATTTTGAAATTTTATGAATAATGCTTATACATTTTCTTGTATTTCTACCTCCCCTCTCCCCCCAAAGTCCTCATTTTACAAAGGGAAAAAAAATGTTTCAGGTTTCTGAAAGTGGTGTTCATCGACCTCATGTTGCTGGCATACATGGACGAGAAAGTGATGGTGCCTTCTCTATTGTATTATCTGGTGGCTATGAAGATGATTTAGTATGGCATAGTATTTTGAATTTTCAAAATATTTTCTAATCTTCACTAAAATATTATTCTTTTGTTGCAGGTTGGTTATCATATTATTTAATGGAAGATGCAAAATGTAATAAGTAGAGTTCTGTATTTGTAGCTATTTTCTACTTTTTTTCTAACTAAATAATTTATTGTTAGTATTTAAAGCCTTTCATAAAGATAAAGTTTAAAATAATCATTTAAACAACTGTTTTGCAATTTTCCCCATAATTACATCAAATATGCTTTTTCAAACAGATATAACTCAACATCTAACAGGAAACCGTTATTGAAATATTATCTTTGAGAATTTTATTAAGTAAAAATATTTCTTTATTTTAAGCATCAAAAATGCATTTTTTTGCAAATTTTCATGTTTTAAAATTTATTTTAGGATGAAGGTGAGGAATTTAAATACACAGGAAGTGGAGGCAGAGATTTATCAGGAAACAAACGATGTGCTGAACAATCTTGTGATCAAACTTTAACTCGAATGAATAAGTAATAGGTTTATTTTAAAATGTCTTTTGTTATTTTAGAAAAAAATCAAGTCATAATTATAGTTTTTTTTTTCATTTTAATGCTGTAATTTTTAGGGCTTTAGCATTAAATTGTAATGCTCCTTTAAATAAAAATGGTGCTGAAGCTAAAGATTGGAAGGCTGGGAAGCCCGTGCGTGTAGTAAGGAACTATAAAGGCAGGAAACATTCCAAATATTGTCCCGAAACCGGTAATCGATATGATGGAATATATAAGGTACTAATTTTAATCCATGTTTCATAATGTTAATTCTTTCTTGTTAAGTTTTGTACAATATTTTGTTTATACTCAAAATAAAATAATTTTGAAACACATTTCCTACTTCATGAAGGGGTTCTGATATTTTAAGAGTGAATGTTTAAAATTACTTAATTGTGTTGAAGATAGTACAAAATAATACATTTTCCCTGGAAACCACATGCTTAACAATTTAATAAAATTTCAGAGGATCGCTTAATAATAATAATTATTATTATTATTGTATATATAAATGATCTAGCTTTTACCTGCAATTTTGTATGCAAGGAAATTTTGATGTGTACTTGTCAGAACCGACGGTCTGATCACAATGTAAAATGTTGTCAAACTGTTATGGTGCTGTTGAAAAAACTTTCTCTCTCTCTCTCTCTCTCTCTCTCTCTCTCTCTCTCTCTCTCTATATATATATATATATATATATATATATATATATATATATATAT
>JAOUZG010003113.1:924011-999895 GCA_026289955.1 Argiope argentata
GGTTGCTTTCTTATGAAGAGCGCCAAGAAAGAGCTTTGGCGTGAACATACCGGCCCACCGTGCAAAGTCGATCTAGAACATCAAGACGTTGCACACAAAATACAATAAAGCATACATTTCTTGATTATGTGACAACAATTAACACAATTTTAAGGAAAAAATAACAATAATTATAAAAAATAACGATATAATGATGCAATAATATGAATAATAAAAGATAGAATAAGATAATGACACAATTAAATCAATACAATATGAAAGAAACATTTTTGATTAATTATTCAATATTGGCAAAATAGCTAATTTAGTTATCGGGCGTTTGTAAGTACCCTTTGCTGTTTTTACAAGACATACACGAATAAGTTTATCTTTGCCATAAAATACTTTTACTATTTTACCTAACAACCAAAAGTTGAGAGGAACGTTATCCTCTTTGACAATAACCATGGTACCAATTTTAATATTGTCCTTTTTAAAATACCATTTATTCTTTTGTTGCAAATGATTAAGATAATCTCTTTGCCAGCGAAACCATATATATTGGGTTATTTTTGTTACTCTTTGCCATCGCTTCAAAACATTATCCGAAAAATCTGTTAAATTTGGCTCAACAATAGCTGAAATTGGCCTACCGACTAAAAAATGCGCCGGACATAATGCTTGCAATTCATTTGCATCTGACGAAAGAGGTACTAATGGCCGAGAATTTAAAATTCCTTCAATTTGATTCGAGACAGTCAAAAACTCTTCGTAAGTTAATTTTAGGTTGCCTACCGCACGTAGAAAATGAAATTTGAACGATTTCACGCCTGCTTCCCAGATACCTCCGAAATGCGCAGATTTAGGTGGAATGAAGTTCCATTGGATTTTTTCTGAGGTAAGATAATGCGATAAAGTATCATCTGGATTGCTAACAAGCTTGAATAAGCGTTTCAATTCATTATGCGCACCAACAAAATTACGACCATTGTCTGTGAAAATACTTGAAATTTTACCTCTTCGCGACATAAATCTTTTTAGAGCTGCTATGAAGGACGCGGATGTCAAGTCTGAAACGATTTCAAAGTGAACCGCACGAGTTACAAAACATACAAAAATAGAAATATAAATTTTTTGAAGGGGTCCCTTTCTTTGAAATTTGTTTTTAATGTAGAAAGGACCACAGAAATCTACTCCTGTGGTATTAAAAGGTAAAGAAGGTTTACAGCGTTCTTCAGGTAAGTCCCCCATTTTTTGAACTGAAAATTGTGGGTTATACTTTGTACATGTAACACAGCCATGTACTATGTTGCGAGCTAGATTTCTCCCACCAATTGGCCAGAAACTTTGCCTAGTTAAATGCAAAAGGGTCTGCGCTCCAACATGACAATTCTTTAAATGAATATCTTGCATAATTATTTTTGTAAGGATATGACCTTTAGGAAGAACAATAGGGTGTTTTAAATCATAAGGCAAGTCTGAATTGCTTAATCTGCCTCCAACTCTAATTATATTTGATGAGTTATCCAAAAATGGTGACAAGAATTTTAGTTTACTACAAGGGTTTACCTGTTTTTGGTTGCTTAACCTGTTGAAATCTTCTGCTAGTGCAACTTGTTGAACTAGCGATATGAGTTTTAATTCACCTTTTTGAATTTCAGCGACCGTTAAAGGGTCGACCTTCTTGTTCTTTATCCCAAGTCTGCAGTTATCTATGAATCTAAGAACAAAACTAAAAACATTGATCAACTTTCCATATATATTACTTATGTTCAAAAAACTAGTTAGAAATTCAGAGGAATTTAAAGTCAATAAGGTGTGTGATGTAGTGTCCTTAAATTCACACAGGAATTGAGAGTCTGAGGATGTATCTGCAAATTTTGCGTCAACAAAGTTCACAGGGATAGGTTCATGAAGAAATGAGGGGCCGTTCCACCAAAGGTTGAGTTCGGACAACTGCTCTGGAAAAAGTCCTCTCGAAAGAACATCTGCAGGGTTCCGCTTCGATGAAACATGCTGCCACTCACAATCTTGGGTCAAACGTTGAATCTTCACCACTCTGTTCGCCACAAAGGTTTTGAGTCGATGAGGGGGTGTCTGAATCCAGGCCAATGAGATAGTTGAATCGGTGTACATCGAAATGTTGTCTATTTGAAGATCCAAAGCTTGCACCACCTTGGTTTTTAGTTGAGCTGCGAGAAGACAACCACAAAGTTCAAGTCTCGGAATGGATAAGGTTTTGAGAGGAGAGACTCTGGACTTGCTTGCTACTAGTTTGGATGTTAATGCATCATCAGGCATGATACACTGAAGGTAAACAACCGCGCCATATGCGGCTTCTGATGAATCAGAGAAACAATGTAGCACTATTTTCTGAGGATTGTCGACAAGAATCCATCTAGGAATCTTGATAAGCTCAATAGCCTTCAATGATGAAACTAGGCGACTCCACTCCCCTGCAATAGTCTGAGGAAGCGGGTCATCAAAAGTCAGTCGTTGCAACCACAGCTGTTGAAGAAAAATCTTCATTTTGGAAATAACTGGCCCAAGAAGACCCAATGGGTCATAAAGCCTTGCTATAGCAGAAAGTACAGTTCTTTTTGTGGGAATGAGCTGATGTTCACAGTCTACTTTGAAAATGAAATAATCATCAAAATGTGCCCAGTTCATACCTAATGTTTTAGAAACATGGGTATCAATTGGAAAAGTGCGCTCTTGGTTTGAGCTAGGAAAGCTGTTTAAAAGTTCCAGCGAATTTGACGTCCACTTGTGCAAATTCATGCAACCCTTAGAAAACATATCAATCAACTGGGTTTGAACAGTTTGGGCAGTTTTTAAATCATTAGTCCCGGTAATTCCGTCGTCCATGTAAATATCGCGCAAAGCAATTTCGGAAGCTAATGGAAAATCCGATGATTCATCTATAGCAAGCTGCTTAACTGTGCGAATTGCGTAATAAGGTGCACAGGCAGTGCCATATGTGATTGTGTTTAATTTAAAGGTTATAGGTTCACAGGTATTTTCATCGAACCACAAAATGCGTAAATAGTCTCTTTGATGAGGAGTTACTAGAATTTGTCGAAACATTTTCTGAATATCAAATGTAAAAGCATATTTATGTTTCCGAAACCTAAGTATTAGTTCAAAAATATCTTCGACAACATCACCCTTTAACAGAATATCATTTAACGAAATGCCATTTGAACTGGGAGAACTTGCATTAAAAACCACTCTGAGGGGGGTACTTGTGGATTCGGATTTGTAAACACCATGATGAGGTAAATAATAATTATCAGTGGGTGATTCATCCTCAACAACCCTTTCCATGTGACCAAGAGTCTCATATTCCCTAATGAATTCTGTGTAAAGTTTTTTCATTTGCGTATTTTTCTCTAATCTTTTATTTAAGCTATCCAAGCGTTTTTGTGCTATATGTTTTGATTCACCTAAAAGCGGAAACTCTTTCATTGCCATTTCAACTATATATCTGCCTTCATTGTTTCTTTTATGAGTTGTCTTAAAATGTTCCTCACAAAAGACGGCTTCTTCGCTTAAAGAACAATTTTCATTAATTGCCTCTAATTCCCAAAATCGCTGAATTAAATCATCAATTGGTTCATGTTGTGTAACAAAACCACAGAATTGATTAGTACTAGAATCTCCTTCAACAGATGTAGTGGCAATAAATCCAAACTTAGAATTTTGAAATATGAATTTATCAGTCGTATATTTTCCTGCTTCTAGGATATCGAAAAAAAACGAAGCTGAGAGCAACATATCTATTTGTTTTGATTGACCTACTTTTGGATCAGCCAACGTGATATCGGAAGGAAGTTTTACTTCTTCAAAGTTAATATTGTGCGACGGAATAAAATCAGTAATTCTTGGAATTACAAATAATTCTACTTGTCTTTGGTACGATTCATCTCCGTTTGAAATATCTGCGTAAACTTTATGGTGAATATAAGAAATGCTACCATTAATTCCACTGATGGACATGTTAATTTTATTTCTTTTTAACCCCAAAATATCGGCTAAGTCAGATGAAATAAAATTATTCTCACTTCCTGAATCACACAGAGCCTTTATTGGCATTCTCATATTAGATGCGTTTTTAACATAAACAATGATCGTTGGTAGAAGACTTGATTTTGCATTTTTCCGTTCCCCTTTACTATGCAAAGAAACGGATAAATCACATTGAGTCTCAGAATTGCTTACATTACGATTTTCACTTTGCTGAATAGGTTTTGGCAAGTTATGCGTATCCCTTTTAATACCCGAGGTGGTATTAAAGTGCAAGAGACTGTTATGCGCAAGGTTACAATGCTTGCATCTTTTTAAACTTGTACATGTGTTATTCATGTGAACACTTGACAAGCAATTAGTACAATGTGTATTTTTGATTAGATGATGTCTTGCCATAGGTTCCAACTTTAAAAAGGCTCCACATTTAAATATGGGATGTGTTTGAGGATTTTTGCAAGCAATGCATGTACTTTTTGGATAATTTTTAATGAAAAAGGAATGAGATTTTTTATTAGATTCCGATTGATGTCGATGTGATGTTATTTTCGATGCGATGTTGGTTTGGATGTTTTCCAGCATCATGCATCGTTTTTCCAAAAATTCAGTGAAATAAGTCCACCTGGGCAATTCAGTAGAACTTAATGAAAGTTCGAACTGTCGCTTGGATTCCTTATCCAGCTTTTTAAGCATGATGTTAATTAACAAGGTTTCAGCAAATTCGTTCAGTTGCAAACCGATAGTTTTTAAAGCACGAATATGCTTCTGACAATTGTCAAGAAACTGCCTTAGACTTTTTGAAGATTCTTGTATTGTAGTATCTAAAGATAAAAGCTCGTTGAAATGGCTATTACAAATTAATCGTTTATTGTCAAACCTATTAGATAAAGCTTTGAAGAGCGAACTGTATGACTCTTCTAATGTAACTATATCCGCGGCTGTGCCACTGAGAGTTGATTTTAAATAGAATAATTTTTGATTTTCAGTCAAATTAGCATTTGAATCAATGATATTTTCAAACTGATTTTTGAAACTATGCCAATCCTGATATCTACCGGAAAACCTTGGCAGTGGGATTTCTGGCAATTTTACGTGAACAGATTCTTTATTAGAAGAAATGTCGGGATTATTTTCTTCCTTTGGTACAGTTATATTAATACTAGAGGTCAAAATAGTTTTAAGGCTTACCTCCAATTTTTCGCATTCCTCTTCCAAGTCAATGACGGAGTCTTCCAATGCTTGCAGCTCGGCCTCCTCAGCGACCTCGAAATATTCATTTTTTATTTCATCGAGTTTATTCTTAATCCTTTCCAAATTTTCAAGTTTTGTCTCGCAAATGATTTTATCCTTTTGCTTGTCACTTTCAAGGAATGCTGAAAGTTTAGTGATTGAGGTCTTTAAAGAACCTCTTTTTCTGTTTATTATGACTAACTTCTTTTCTTTCGTAGCCATTGCGATGCGATGCGAACTCCGGCTCGACGGACCAAATTTTATGTTTGCGTTGACGTCGATAATAACAGTGGACTGTATTAATTCAAAATATTTGCAGGTTTATTTACACTATGTACAATCAGATTATTGGTACAGAAATGCCTGTGGGTTCATTTAGCTGCGATGCTAATTGAGAGCATAAAGTTGCGGCTGCGTTGCCGTTAATGAACATACACCTAAAAAATCCAAACTGAACTAACGACATGAGGCATTGCACTCTTACTACTGGGTGGGGAGGAAGCTCCAGGGTTGCTTTCTTATGAAGAGCGCCAAGAAAGAGCTTTGGCGTGAACAGAGCACTTAATTAAAGCCAAACTCATTATTCTAAGAACTGAAATCTGCCTTGTAGAATGTTTTGAATAACTTTTGTATCAGATGTCGTGCAATTTTCAGAGAATACGGAAACCTAAAAAATATTATCTTGTTAAAATACTCCAGATCCGCAACGAATTTGAACCAGCTTCCACCAAACTTTTCAGAGGATTTTTCATACTCACAAAATCGGGCATGAATTAAAATTTAACGGCAGAAAAAAAAATTAAAATTAAATCTGTTCTGCATATTTCAATGTATCATATTATAACATGATTTCTTGAACAGCCAAGCACCGCGTACTGGTGCAAATTGAATTATATTCTTATGCATTTTCATTGAATGAGTCACTTTAGTATTACAAACGATCCAAAAAACTTTGTCTCGCATGCATTGTTTCAAAAGAATATCCCATTTCCTATTTATTTCATTTGATATAATCACGTGCTCAAAATGACATTTTTCTAGGTTTTATTTGCTGTAGTCATTAACTTATTTTTTGAAAATCGGAACTTTTGTAAATGTAATGGCAACGCGTTATTAAAAGCTGATTTTTTTTTGAGATGCTCGTGCAGATAATAAAGTTTTTAGTTTTCACCTACGGTTTTTTGTTGACATCAAAACCAATATCATATTCTGACATGATAACAATCTTGAATCTGAATTATTATTTATTCAATATCATAGCTGTTTGCGTAGGCTTTAAACAGCGGGAGTTGTTTCTCCAAAACTTTCTCGTACGCTCTCTAAAGAAGAGGAATTGGTTTTAGAGCGTATTTTCCCACTCGATTGAAGTTGAAATTTGACAGAAAATTGCAATTTTGAACAATCGCATTTGTATGCTTCTCAGAGTACAGACCACAGACGTTCAGTTCTTGTTGGATTTCGATCATCATTTAATTGCTGTCCACAATATTGATGTCAAACCTGTGTATCTTATTTAATTTGTACAGCTCTCTTCGTTTTGCAGTCATCGTGTCAACTCACATCCGAATAACTGAACACACAGATTTCTTTGGATAGAATTTGCGCAAAATTTGAAGGAAATATAAAAATTTAGTGTAAGAAACAGATACCAAATTTCATTCGTAGAGTTCGAGGCTTTTTAGTTTTGTCTGTGTTTTCCTGAAAATATCATTTAAAAACATTCTTGCCTTTTTTTTTTTATTTGAATAAATAGCTTTCAATGGTTGATTTAAACTCGCTTACAGCAGCCTCACGATCCATTTCAAACTAATCTCAGATTAAATAATTTAATTCGGCTTATTAAAAGATTATATTGATAATTTTGTAAAAAGATCTATTCACGATTGAACGAAGACATGAACGTCTTCCACTGAAGACAGTGCTCGCATCCAATGGTCCACGAAACGAGACCTTAAAATAAATGTGCTAACGAGACCATTTTTAATTAATTTCTCCGTGGATACTGCCTAGCATATATGACCATTGAGCTATGCTTGTAAAGAAAATACCATATTTTATTCACTTCCGATTTATTTATTTATCTTTTTCCTGCTCTTCAACAAATTATTTGCATTCGAGCAAAAAGAAAAATGCCATGCTTTAACAATCTCACATTCTATGTTGCATTTTATCTACGCTTACGCCATCCAAGAGAAATTTTTAAATGCACAAAGAAAAAACGAAATGAAATGTCGATGAGATTTAAGAATTATTATTTTAAAATGTATATCCATTTTAAAATCAACTTGAGGCTACATTGAATTGAGAATATAATAACATAGCTTTTGAAACTGAATTCGTAGCATCCCGCCTTAAAATGGCTAAATTTTTCCCCATACGTTCCGATTCTCTGCGGTTTCTCTTCGAACTTGTTGCTAACTTTCGCTTCATTGATCGTTTGCGCCTAGACTGCGAGATATTATTTTCCCTGCATGGCAACCACGATCATCGAGCCCTTTCGGAGGAGTCATTGGTTGCATGTGACCATGACGTAACATCGCGGAAAGTGGGCGGAGACGCTTTCTCGTGGAGTTCGTTTACCGATCACACTCGTCTCTTTTCGTTCTGTGTAATCGGCGTTCCCTTGTTGATTGAAAGGCGTGCGGTCGAGGAAGGAAAAATTCTGATCACTCGAGTCATGGCAAGCGCTGTAGACAAGGAAGGAGTTCGCGATGCTTACCAAGATGTCAGATCGGATACGTCGGACACAAACTGGTAAGTCTCAGAATTAATTTGAACAAGAGAATGAAAAAAAAAAAAATCAGTGCATAAAGGACGTTAAACTTGATGGTGGAAATTCAAACTGCCTCTTTCTGTTCAGCAGCCATTCTTGATATTTTGAACTCAACTTCTTGTGGCATTTTTCAATTCTTCATATATTGAACTCAATTTTACGATGCATTTTTAATTAAGCACTTTTACAAAGAATTGTAGAATGCGAACAACTTTATACATGGTTACTAATCAAATGAGGAACATTTTAGTATTGATGAAATGTTTCTATTTCATTAATTAGTTCTTTTCCGATTAATTTCGGTTGTTGTTTCGACCTCCATGCTACTGTCTTCTTCTGAGTAATCCTGGCTTACCTGGAGGGGCGCGCCTCACAATCATTGGTGTGTTGTAAAATAATTAAGTAGTTGTGATTTGGTTAAAATACCTTTTGACATTGTGAAATATGAATTGCGAATCTCAACTTAAATACAAAGAATCGTAGAAACCCTTATGAATTAAATCACAAACTGTATACGGTCTTTTTTTTTTTTTTTTGTCTTTAAGTTGAACAGAATGTCTTCCCGTTCTTCAGCGATTCTGATCGATATTGAAAACATAATGAAACGGCACATTCATCTGGACTCCTCTACCCCGTGATTTCCATCAAGTCCAAAGCGAGCATAAAATTGAAATATTAGTTAAAACAATGATGTAAATGTAAAAATATTTATGTATGTATCAAATGAGTTATAAAAAAAAACTGCTTACAACTATTTATGAAAAGCATATTGATGAAATTCTATTTTCATAAGAAGAGTGAAAAGACAACCTGGAATATTATTCTGTTTTGATTTGTTAAACATGTTCATTAAATTACATATAGCTATAATCTATTGTTTATGGATATAATCGATTTAAAAATATTATTTTAATATCGAATAAATGAAGGGCAATATCAGCTAGGTTTTTGACAAAAATAATCTGTTCACGGGATTTTTCATTAGCTTTATTTACATCTCGGGAACTTTTCAATTTGTTCTTTACCCTACATTATTAGTTAAAATCTGATGGATAGTACATAGTTGTTATCTTAAAATTTTATAAATTCTTGTGAATCCTTATTGCACAGAAGAATGCATTCATAATTTTGCCCAATGCGACTTAACGAAATGGACGAAAGAAGAAATGCCTTAACACTTTATATCCTGAAGGTACTTAAAAGTACTATTGGAATCGTTCCGATATCGGACCCTTTTTTTTAAAGATATTCGAAAGAAAACGAAGATTGCCTCCGCAGGTTGATACCGACTTTTCCCTCCTCTTCACTGAGCTTGTTCAGTACGAAAGCTTCTTAAAAATGAACAAAAAAAAAAAAATTGGTTGGAAAATAATTTTTTAAATAAAATTTTAGATATTTTTCCACTTAAAACATCTGCGATTCTTTTTTTTTCAAATCTGAATTACATTTCCCGCATACATGAATTTATGAAAATTAATTATAAATTAAAGCCGGCTTTCTGGCACAAAGGTAGGATTTTTTCCTCTTGTTCTGGAGGTTCCGGTTCGGGCATGGTTGTTCTCCTGTGTGATTATCTGTGAGTTGAGTGAATGTCCCCCCCCCCTGTAAAAAGGAGTGTGATGAGTGTGCAGCTAAAGTTGTTCTCTTCGCCCTAGTTGGCGCTACTTAAAACAAGAGACGTATATCTTCGGCTTAAAATCTACTGATGTATCAGCGGGGCTTGTCCATGGCAAGTGTCATAAGTAACAACAACACAAATTAATATTTTAGAAAGTTTTTATTTATAAATAGGAAAGATCTGACGTTTAGATTTTATTATAATTCGCTGTGTATTTTATCTATAATATAGCTTTATGGAAATAGGAGGCTTGACATTAAATGCCACATATATTTTTTTAAGATAAAAATTTTAAAGCGGAATGTCTCACTTATTAATGATGTGATTATTCGAAAATTCCAAAAAGCTCGTGGTCTGAACGTATTTATGTTGAAAATCAAGTTAACACTCCGACTACGGGAATAATCGTAATTAGCTAATTGGGTTTCCATGCCATCTGCGAGACAACTCTCTATTAAAATATTTTTTCCTCATTCATGAACAGACGCATCATCCCAAGTGAGGAAGAGAACTTATTTCATTAAATATAACTTCTGAAAACACTGGAGTAGTGCATTGCCATCGCGAGCACATGTCCTTGAACTCCGGACAAATAAGAGTCAAAAATCGGTTATCGAATTTTGCTTTCAGAAACATAAAGCTGATTGAATAAAAGTTTGTAAAAGCAAACATTTCAAGATAAGACATTTGATACGAGAGAAATAATGCTTTGATTAAAATGCAATGCTGCATTTCTTTTACTGTGCTCTTATCGAAACAAATCGAGATTTTTGTTCTGATCACGTGCCCCGAGACTTTTCTCGAATCTGCCTCGGGGCCACGACGGCCGGGTAAGTTCTCCGGAACCGTCAGTTTCAGGATCCAGTGGCACCGAGCCGCCATCGGGTCTCGTCCCCATTAAATCCGTCGGGACCGAACCTCCTGCTGGAGTGACACGGCAGAAGCTTGGAGAGGAGGGTGCCAACTTGGGTGTCGTCCTCGTCATCTGGCCATGGTTCAAAATGACGCTCCAAAATAGGTTCTTTTTAAAGCGGACGTTAGTATAACTATACTTGAGTCTGCCTTTTTGTATGCTGCCGGTTGGAAGCATCGAGCGGAGGCACCGCAAGAGGGTTGCGTGCGCTCAAGCGGCCAGTCGACTGCCCTCCACTTTCAAGCCTGTTGGCGAGATTTCATCCTATCGCCGTTCAAACTGCCATCGCGACTTCCTGTTGTGATGGTTCAGCAATCTGGAAGAGAGTGATTCGGCTGTCTTCTATGTTTCCGAAAGAAAAAAAAGTCAAAATCAGTTTTGAAAGCCTTTTTGGATACTCAAAAGTACAGCAAGTTTTAAATTACTTTTCGAAAATAAGGTGGTGATGTTCCTCAAACACATTGTCAAGTTATTCAACAGGGAGCGCAGTTATAACTTAATTTAAATTTTGAACTCTGTAAAAATAAAAAGGTTTTTATACTTGTCATAAAGTAAAAAGTCGTGAAAATGTCTCATCAGATAATAAATGAAATAACGATTTAAAAATTCCATTTTTGTCATGAAAAAAAAATCATAAACTCTTAACTAATCTGTCTCAAATACCGTCCCCCCGCACCTTTTTGATCAATTCTTTCAGATTCCTTTGAAGTCTGACTCTCTCATCAAATGACTGAATTTCAGATTTTAAAGGTGCAATTAAATGAAATAATTTAAAATGCCAAAATCACTTTAATAAAACGCTTCAATATCTCAAATGCCTTTATATAATATCGGAATTAAAATAATAAGTGTTCCCAAAAGAATATGCCATCTAATTAGGAAGTTAAAGAAATTCGTAGGCCAAAGGGGTTAATCAAAGTTTGACTCACGAAAGGAATATTTCCTAAGTATTCGGATCGGTCGCGGTGACCGTATTGTAAGGTCTCAGCTTCGGAACTGAGGGGTAGGGGAGGGGATTCCGGTTCGAGATCCTATTCCATCGAAAAACCGTCGAGTAAGCTGATCTGGTGCACCTCAAAACCAAACGTCCTCCCACGGGTGTGGTGACGAAGTTTGGAGAGAGGGGTGCCAGCTCAGGAATTGTCCTCGCCATCGGTTCGCGGTTCAAAATGACTAGGTCCATCTCAAAATAGCCCTACTGTGACTTTAAAAGGGGACGTTTATATAACTATACTTAACCAGATGCAAATTCCCCCCTCCCCCGTCACGGTGCCAGGGAGCCATGATTTTATTATTTTCTCTCTCCTTCATTGTGAGACGGATGATATTGTCCAATCTACTGAATGAGATCATTCTGAGCGTAATTTCAATAAAAGTTGTTTTTCACGCGTTTAAACAAAAATTAATCTGCACTTCTTCGTCGGTCGAATGGGCGGTCGAATTTGTTACATGCAAATGAGTGGGAGGTCTAAGAAACGAGGAAAGCGCTATTATGCAGAAATATAGAGGTGAAGGGAGAACACTCTCAGATTTGGTTTCCAACACGAAACACGCTCGATTCGCCAAAACACGGGTGCAGGTTTATTTTCTGTGGATGGTCGCTGCCGCCGCTGTGTTTGCTCAACTGCTGGGTGATGACGCTTCAGACAGAATAACCGAGATCCTGACCTGATAACAGGTGTTGTGAATTTTATTAAAATACTAGCCGCCTTTGGCGACCAGCCGATTCGCCAGCATTAACGCCGACTAAAGGGTTCGATCAATTTTTTTATGTATATAACTTGGTCTCAATAAGTTTTTCAGCAAAATATTTTTAAGCTTCAAATTTCGGTAGTCATATAATTATACGATTATGTAGGCCTTAAGGAGTCCTATCTTTGCGCTCTGCATCTCTCTCTGATTTTTTATCAGTGCACGTAAATTTCAGTTTTAAATGAAAGTGGAAATAATGAAACTTCAATTAATATATAAAGACCTCTTTACTCAATCCAAGCATGTCTTTAAATAAAACTAAGAACTGAAAGCAGAGTAGTCCGACATTGAAGTTTTATGTTCACTACGGAAATTGAAACATTATGAATTTTCAATAATTTATAATATCTCAAGGAATTATACAACACACATTTTAAAGATTAAATGAAACATCCGGTTTTTAGTTTTATTTTTAGATGTATCTAAATGCTCTCAATAGTAACATTTTTTTTTGGTTAATAAATATATTTCAAAAAATTATGGTTTAAATTCCTTTGGTCTAATAAATTCATATTCTGTAAAATATTCTTCATATTTCAACTTCTAAATAAAAAAAAAACTTTTCTTTCTTCTGCGATCAAATCTGGCTGATTTATTCAGTTCTGAATATTGCAAGTTTAGAACAATCATTATTTTCATAATCTAGGCAATTATTCTAGAGTAACCCTGATTGGCTTTTTTGAGATATTGATAAAGTGATCTAAAATCGCCAGCTGTTACCGAATAGTTATATTGAAATTTTCATGATTGATTTAGTTGACTGGAGTGTCACTTTTTTTATTTTAAGGGCTTATTGTCTCTGGAATATTTTGTTAAATATGAATCCCAGAGCAGATGATATATGTTAAATTTTAAAAGTCTTAATTCATCAGCATTTTTTCCATCAATCTATAATGTATTTCATTACTACCATTTGTTAACAAATTAGATGTTGGGCTCCGATTACAGAAGATGACTTGTACATGTTAAACCATATTTGCCTTAAATAAAACTATTTAATTGGATTAGTAATATATGTATAGTAAAATATCATAGAAAACGTTTCCATGCATTTATTTTCAAAAAATATGTTTCATTTTATGCAGACACGTGCCGAAAATGACATTTTTATATGTTTAATTTGGAATGATAGTTGATTAATTTTTTCTCATGTAAGAACATGATATTGTTTTCGTTAGAAAGTTTTGATATCTCCGAAATATGCGGGTAAAAATTATTTTTATATACTTTTGCAAATTTTCCATTGTTAATTATTACGTATGCTTGTTTGAAAGAAGATGCGTTTTCAAATAGCTGACCTGCTTTTATCAGTATAGCTTTAATATTACGTATGCTTCGTTGAAAGCAGATGCTGTTTTTATTTGGCATGATTTATTAAAATGCGGAGATAAATGACAATCAAGAAGGTGATTTCTTTGATTTGCACAATATATCTTCACATAAGTAAAAGCAACAATTCAAAACACGTCTTATTGTCTTAAAAATTTAAAAAAAAGCACGAATTCAAAAATATTTTACTTTTACTTAATATCAATTGCTTTTTGTTTGTCGTTTCTTTGAAATGACGTCATCTTCGAGTTCGTTTAAGATTTCTTGCTTTTAAATAATTTATCTCGCTCTCAGAAGATTATCGTTTGGTGCTTTTCTAAAGATTCTTTTTCAATTTTATCTGTCGCACTTTTGTAATATATTTTTATTTTGTATTTTTATTTGTTTTAATTCTTAAATTGAATTAATAATTTTGGTATTGCAAACGATCAAGAAAAATTCTCTTGCATTTATTGCTTAAAAAATATCACATTTTTAATTTATTTCTTTTCATATAATCACGTGATGAAAGTTATATTTTTCTGTTTTATTTTTGGTAGCAATTAACTTTTCTTTAATCAGAACTTTTGAAAATGTGATGACAATTTATTAAAAGCTGATTTTTTTTTTAAGATTCTCATGAAGATAAAATTTTATTTTAATTTTAAGCGAAATAAATTTTAGAAAAATACTATTAAATTAAATGTTTAAAAATTCATTAAAAATAGTTTTAAGTTATAGGTAAAAACATTAGTATCATTTAAAATCTAATTTTTTATCTTTAACTTGATGCAAAAATCTATTTTGAGCTGTAATATTTTTGGAAGTTATAGCGAAAAAAACTTCAAAATTTAGCTTATTTTTTAATTAAAATTTTAATTAGAAATTCAAAAAAAAGGCTTCGATGTGCACATTCCCGGCCCCCAAGGTATACATGTACCAAATTTGGAAACTGTAGGTCGAACGGTCTGGCCTGTACAGCGCCAACAGACACACACACACACACACACACACATTGTGCTTTATTATAAGTAAAGATAAATCATCACTCGCACTGTAGCGAAATTCGAATTTAGCGAGATTTGAATGAATATTCACGTTTTAAAAGCGAGTCCAAGAGCACCGTTCTTGGAATTATACCTGCATTGTACATTGTAAGTAAATAAATAATAATAATGAAAAAGATATTGCTGTTTTTAGAATATGAATCTGTCAAATTTCTCTGAGGATTGACTTTCTATAGAGCCATGCCCTCTCAAAATATTTATTACAGGTTCGTAAACGTAATATGTATGAATTTCTTGCCTGCAAAACAGGTTGTGCGCTTAAGGTATATAAACCTCTGATCTATGCAAGGCAAGGCCAAATACGATGTTAAGAAAAACTGTGCATGATGACTCATTTAGTTTATCCAAAGAAAGTTTAGTTTTGCAAAATAAAATGTCTTTTATTAACTGCCGGGTCACAGTATTATAATTGTATAAAAAGGAAATGCGTGCCTCTCTCGCACGAACTTGTAAAGATGTGCAAATTTCATGTCTTCACTGCTTGTAATATTAGAATCCATTTCGATTCTATCTGGACAATTTTCATTTTGCGCAATAGTGTTATATTCAATAAAGCTACAAAAATATGAAACCGGACTTCTGCGTTTTTGTTCATTTTTTCGCTAATAACTCCTGATATAAATATTTCCTGAAAGTTATCTCCATATCTTAAAACTCAAGCAAATTTTTTTCTAGTGAATTTAATTACTATACAAGGTTTCGTGTCATTTATTTAAAATAGTCTTAATTATTGTTTAGGGCCATTCAAAATGAAGGGTTTAGTTTTCCACCGAAGAGCCTATTTATGAGATTTTGGAATTGGAGGTTTGGCCGGTGGTGTGGTGTGGAAGTTTGTGGAGGCGTATGCCAGATCAAATGTGGACCTCGTCATCTGACCAAGGTGCATAAAGACGAGGTCCGTCCCAAGACAGCCCTAGTGTTGCTTTAAAATAGGACGCTCATATAAATAAACTGAACCGTCCGGGTTAAATTTCCTTCCATTGTTGTAGTACGCAAGTTTGGAGAGGTCATGTGACCACGTTTCAAAAATGCGAGGTGCGTCCCGAGATATTCTTGGTGTTGCTTGAAAAGTTAGTACATTAATATACTTAATACATTTCTTAACATAATTTGAAAACTATTTCATCGAGTTTAAAATATCAAGCATTGAAAGATTTTATCCCAAGCCATGCTGGATTTCATCTGTTATAAACTTAGAAGTGAATGAAGGGGGGAACATTCTTTTTATTATAATTTGTTTAATTATCATTTGTATGTAAGAATTTTGGAAAATTCTGCTTCGAAGTCGCTGCAATCAGACGACTGTAATTTTGAACATGTGACAGCAAATGGCGACATTCGCAGGTCACTTTATTTAAAACAACAAAGATGAAAAGAACAACTTTCATCGAAACCCTTTGAGCTTGTGAAGTTCCAAAATAAGTCAATATAACAAACGCCTCCAATATTTGAGCTGCCGAAATTTAATTGCATCCGAATATTTCCCATAAATAAATTTGATCCTCTGCCATTTTAAATAATTTTAAGTCCGCACAACTTTTCCTATTACTATATAAAAAACAACCCTGAAATATAGAACATTCGGAGCAAAGCATACTAAGATGTGCTGCTTTAGGTTTAATTCGTCTGACTTTGAATGTTACATTCTGTGGTAGCAATTTGTTCACTACTCAATAGCAGAATCCCCAAAATCTGTATTGATAATAGCAACTGAAATTACTTCATGAATTACCTCAAAATTACCTTCACTTAAATAAAAGTGAGAAATTTGAAATAAAAAAACTGATTAGAATTCCATTGTTAGTCTTCATTGGTTGAAATTCCGTTGTTGTCAAACAATTCCACACTAAAAAGCGCTTACAAATAAAAATTGCAAATGAATAGAATTTCTTGTACTGAAAATTATTTTGAGTTCGTATGACTTTTGTGCAATAAGATTGTTTCAAAATAACGGAAAAAAAAATTTAAATTAACATTTTGAAAGCTTTTTTAGAGATCAAGAAGTAGCGTTTTTTCTATCAAGTAGTGCGTTTTGAGTGTTAACCCACTATGGGCCGAATTTTTGTTTTAACTCCAAAAAAAATTTTGGTAACGAAAAATCAGAAATTATAAACCTATATATGCAAATGAAAACAAATTTTTGTGTTTAAACAATTTTATTGCGCTGTAATCATTACGTGACTTGCAAGTCACACCGGCCTATAAAATTTGCGCTTCTGTGTATAATAACTCATATGTGAAAGTCCATAAAACACTTTGCGTTTGGTGCAAGGCATGAATGCACATGCATCCATAACACATAGTTTGGTAATCACTGACAAAAGCACGAATAATTTCAACTGGATCAGATGGTTTCGCGCCGTTTTACAGCCAGCAGTTTGTACAACAATTATTTTGCTATTTCGGGTTGATGAGTACTAGCAATGGTCATGAATACTAGTACTGGTTGTGTTTGCAACGTCATAGAGTGAAGATTTTTGCGCCATCTCGTGAAAAAAGCTATAACTATTTTACAAATTGTCGATAAATTAAAATGTGACCTGGAAGTTACACGGGTCCATAGAGGGTTAAGGCGCACTGTTAGACCTCGCAAGTTAAAGACGTGCATAACTTTATGTTGATGGAAAACTGGATTGTTTTCATGTTTGTATTTTCTTTTTACATTTTCTTTTTTATTATTCTTTAGAGTAACTTGATTTTAAGTAACGTTATTTGTACTTTTCATCACCGTCTCTGGGCTGCAGAGGCCTGGTGGTAAGGTTGCGGTCTCATTTGCAAGGCCTGAATCCACAGAAGAACAGAACTGTTGTGTAAGCGGTTCAGATACACGTTAAATGCGGTGTGGCCAAACGTTCTTCTGCTTGTGTGGTGTGGAGATTTGGAGAGGAGGTGTCAGTTCAGGTGTCAACCTTGTCATTTGACGGGCATTCAAAATTACGAGGTCCGTCCTTAAACAGCCCTAGTGTTGCTTTAAAACGGGACATTACTATAACTAAACTAAACTCATAACATTCTCTTTCATATTACATTTCAAAATATTTCATCTAGGAATAAATGCTGTTTTTCACGTGGATTAGACATTTCAGTTTTTATTATATATCCTGGAAAGCAAAATCGTTTATTCGCTCATCTCGTATGCCTTCTCTTGGTTCCACCGGGCGAAACCGCAGCATCCCTCAGAACCGGAAGTCAGCTATTTCTAGTTGTTCCTCTTTCGTTAGCCAAGATACTTCGAGAGACGGATCTCCCACTCGGCGGAGTGTAGCGCATCCCATCTTTCAGTGATGTTGCGCACTGAACATGATTTTTAAGAGTTATATTTTGATCTCTACATAAATAATCTGAAGAAACGAAATTTGGCTAACAGGAATGAAACATTTTATTTTGAATCACTCTCAAGAATTTTAGTATATCGCCTATGAATCCAAAATGTGCATCTAAAATTTAAAAAAAAAAACACTTTAAAAGTTATTTTTTTATCCACGTAATATAAATAATATTCAATTATAAGATTGGCTATTTCTCAAATTATAACGTTACACATCGTTTTAGAACTATAAAAGAATTTGCGAAAGGTAATTCATTAAAAATATTAGAATAATGATACGGCATTTAAACAAAACTTGCTTTTATTTGAACAAATTCGGAAGTATGCTTTTGTAAATTAAATGAAAATACGAAATCCACACACACACACACAAAACCACGTGACTTTGGCACCTTCTAGGCAGCTAGTGTTTGCCTATTTATTTGTTCGAGTCTAGATGCTATGTCCATTTTCACCGTTTGGGTCCAAAATTTCGTGCAAAATCGCGAATCCAATTTTCGAGCTGTGCGTTCGCAGATGGTCAACAGCCAGCCCGAACCTTGACGCATGCTCGCAATCTTAAAGGTGAATCTCTTCAATCCATTCACCTCGCTAATCGGAAGTATCATGTTCATACAGAAGATCGAACAGACAGATGTCTAAAGGTGAACTCCGTCCAGATTTGTGAGAAATTTGAAAATTAGATGGGAACCACATTCCGAATCCGATGCTCTTCATCTTTAATTTTTAATATTGTGTTTACAAACAATCATATAACCCATCTCCGACCCACGGGGCCAGGGAATGAATCGCATTTTCTCTAATATTGTGATTTTGAATCTAAAATAAGGCAGTTTTAGCGTACAATAGACATAAAATATTAACTTGCATAGTGAATTTAGCATTTTTTATTCCTTAGGAAATTTTATGCCGATTAACCATTGGCATGCAGTTAAGCGATCCAAAAAAGAATTCGTTTTAGATGCATTTAAAAAAATGTTTTGGTTTAAATTATGAACGTAGTCACAAAATCGGATACCAAGTTCGATATATACAAGTTAGTGCGTTTTTAAATTCCCTCATTTACATATTTCTGAAAATACAAATCGACAGATGGTCAGCCTTTTGCTCAGAAGTTCGTAGGGGTCTATAGTATGGATGTATTTTATCCACCTCTCTTTGTTTTGTAATTATCGTGTTAACTTGTGTATAAACAGCCAGACAGACATCTGAGAATTTTGCTCAAAATTTGATGGAATTCTACAAAGTTAGTGTCAAAATCGTATGCCAAGGTTCATCCATTTGACTCAAAATGCTTTTCAGTTATCTTTGTCACAGACAAACCTAACATCATTCCATATCCCAGCAAGAATAACTTACGGTTATTTATACAGTATAATTTGTGGACATAAAATGGGAGAGACATTGGAGCATTCACATCCGAATAAATGTAATACCAATTCCCCCCCCCCCCCCGTCTAATTTAGGGAGTTTTAAAACGCGAAATTTCGACAAAATCTCTAGTTCGATATTTTTAATCATTTAAATACTTTATCCGTACTTCGTATGCAAGAATGAAAAAATAAGATTCAAAAACGAATCTAAATGAAAACATCATAAATTGAGAAATCCAAGAATTTCAGGAAAGCATTTTCCTTATTCGCTGCACATAGCGAGCCGCCCTTCTCAGTATCCAAGAGCACCAAAAGAGGCGGACTTCAAGAAATTAATCTCTCAATCAGATTAAACGGCTATAAAGTTTTAATTAATAGGAATTTTCTCGTATTTCTGGAGTGCAGAGCCGTAATGGTAAGGTCCCGGATCTGAGTCAAACAAAGGCAGGTATCGGATTCGTTTTTGCTGGAGGTAGACTTGATGTATGTTAAGGATAAACCGTTGATGTGGTTTGGATGTTAGAGGAAATGGTATCAATGATCTCTATTCGAATAGCCTGACAGAGATATCCCCTTACCGGATTTTGCTCAAAATTCGATAGAAATTAACAAATTTAGGATAAAAGCCATACATCTGATTTTATCCATCTATATCAAACGCTTTTGAGTTGTTTGTCATGGACAGATGAACGGACGGACGCCGACACATAATAAAAAATGACAGATGCGATTCAAATTTTTCGGAACTCGAGATCTAAGCAGAAATTTTGTGTTCGAATTTTTTTGGCGACTAATTTCGACGACTATCCCCTTTTTTTGAACGGTCGAAATTCACGCAAAATTCCGCATGCCATTCGATCTGCAGACTTGGTATTCCTCCTTATTTCGATAAGTTGCATCTGTTTGTTTAGGATATCGATAATCATGTTTCATTTACTGCGTCTTGTCTCTCGAGCACAAAATACTCACCCATTTCTGAAAAGCAGGGGTGAAAAAATCCGTTTAAATGATAAATGAGACATGAAAACGCACTTCCTGGTTCGAATAAATTCACAGAAGTTCACCTACCCCTCAACAATGCGTCTGTTCAACAAATAAAAAAATCTATTTCGATTTTTTTTGCGTTTGGGGGAATTTTCGGCGAACGCGTTTGCATTTCACCGGCGTAGTTCTCCGTCTCTTTCGCGTATTCGCCCACCTCGAATATTTCTGACGCATGCTGCACTATTTCCCCGTCGCTTGGGTGAAACTCCGCTCGTTTCCATGGCAACGTCAACCTTTATTGGTTGCCCTATCGGTTTGAAATCGTTTTGCAGAAATGGAATGGTTTCGACGGTGGTTTATGTCCGGCGTGGAATGTGGAGTAAATGAACTCGTTATTGTGAAAGTGAAACAGATTTTCAAGTCTTTTTCATAGATGTTTCTTAGTCACATTTTAACTCAGTTTTCAGTGTTTCACTATTTATTTCTGGGACAAAATAGTATCAATTATTAATGACACGTAGTAATATCAATTATTAATGAAAAAAATTTCGAACCACTTATGGATCAGACAGTTAACAAGATTTTAATCAATTTGAACGCTCTTAGCAAGAATAATTTGGTTGACTCCATCGGAATCTTAAGTGGGAATTCTAACACTCACGATCCAATAAAATTGAAGTTTATAATTGTGTTTTAGGCTCAAAAAATAGTTTTTTCCCCCCTGATTAACGTTTTTAAACAAATCGTCTCTTTTGTTTAACAAAGCGATTTTGGGTGTAGATTTTCATTTCTGATCATAATAAATATTAACCCTTTGCACTCGGAAAAGTAATTCAATGCATAATTATTCAATATACAAAGACTTGTTTATTGCTCCAAATTTGTGTGCGTGCTTAAAATTGAATTTCTTCATCTTTTTACCATTCTGTAGGTATTTCAATCAAAATTGAAAAATAAATTAACACTTCAAAATGATGCACCGTCTTGAAGGGTGCCGAAGTGGCACCATCGAGTTCAAAGGATTAATAATCCCATTAAATAGTTATATTTAATAAAAAAATACAATAATAAATTCTATTTTCATAAATTCCTTGTATTTCATTTAATATTTTTATGCATTAAAACTATTATTATTTTGTAAAATAATGAAGTGAAAATCGGTGCCTTTTAAATGCTAATAAATTATAATCCTTTTGATGAGACAACATTAGATTGAGCTAAAGAATTGGTCACTTCATATATCGAGTCGCGTATGCTCACTAAATAAGCGTCCTGCAAAATTTTTCTTGGGTTTACAGTCAAAAATAAATCGAAATGCTAAATGCTTCAATGATTCAGAAGCATTTTATCGCTTATTTCTTACTCAATGGTTATAAAATTCAAATGATTACAGTGGGACAAAAAATTGAGGATACACCTTACTTTTACTTGATAAATCCAACTTTCAATCGAAATAACACATTAAAAACAATTTGCACTTCTAGTTATTTTCACGCGTAACAAAAGGGTTCACGCGTAACAAAAGTTACAGTAAAAATAACAAAAATCAGCAATAAAATATCTAAAATTAAAAATTTTACAAGTCTTTGAAATAAACATAGGCAGATCTGTACCTCAAAAAATTAAGGATAGTCCAATAAAAAAATTTTTTAACTACCACTAGATATTTTTTTTCTGCTCGCTACTATAAAAGCTTAAGTTTGGCCAATTTAATCTTAAACCTTTTCGACTGCTACTTTTGTCTTTTGAAGTTGGTTATGTGAATTTAAAGTCGCAATTTTAAATGAAAAATGGGTCCTAGGAGGGAGACCAGTATTGATGTAAGAAAATTTATATTAAGGGTATTTAATAAAGGAAAATCTTATCGCGAAATAGCTGAAATTGTCGGTAGAAGCCACTCGTGTGTTCAGAAAATCATTGAAAAATTTAAAAGCGATGGATTAATTGAAAATAAAAGTGGAAGAGGAAGGAAAAGTATTCTGAGTGATGTAGCCAAAAGGAAAATTTTGAAAGATATCAAGATTGATCCTAAACTAAGTGCAGTCAAGCTAGATGCAGAAACTTCTCGAATAATAAGCAGAAGTATAAGTACTGAAACTGTGAGAAATGCGATTTAATATGCTGGATATAGCAGTCGAGTAGCTAGAAAGAAACCTTTCATAAGCTTACAAAATCAGAAAAAGTGTTTGAAGTTTGCAAAAATTCATCAGTTGAAGACAGAAAGACAGATAACTTTTGGTACAAAGTTGTATTTAGGGACGAAAGTAAATTCAACATTTTTGGAAGTGTTGGCCGTCGCACCGTTTGGAGAAAGCCGAACACCGCTTTGGATCCAAAAAATTTACGTCCTACAGTTAAACATAGTGGTGACTCCGTCATGGTTTGGGGTTGTATGGCTTTAAATGGGGTAGGAAATTTAGTTTTCACAGATGGCATAATGGATCATAAGCTTTATATAGATATACTCAACAACAATCTTAAAGAAAGTACAAAAAAATTGGGTTTAGATGGAAATTTTATTTTCCACCAAAACCACGACCCCAAACAAACGGCAAGTAATGCCAAAATGGGGTGTCTTTTTCATTGTAAATAGCAATTGCACACACCACCCCAGTCCCCTGACATCAATGGCATAGAAAATTTGTAGACCACACTCGAAACAGCGGTCCAAAAACACCAAATTAGGAACAAAGCCCATTTAAAGCAAGTGTTACAAAAAGAATGGGATAAAATATCGCCACATACCACCAAAAATTGGTCGAATCGGTACCAAGACGTTTGGAGGACACTATAAAAGCCAAAGGACATGCAACCAAATATTGACACCGTCTTTGTATGTGATATGTCACACAAATTTCATTGGTGTATCCTTAATTTTTTGAGGTAAAGATCTGCCTATGTTTATTTCAAATACTTGTGAAATTTTTATATTTAGATATTTTTTGTTGATTTTCGTTATTTTTACTGTAATTTAACCTTTTTGTTACGTGTGAAAATAAAAACACGTTTGCACTTCTAGTTAATGTGTTATTTCGATTGAAAGTTGGATTTATCAAGTAAAAGTAAGGTGCATCATAAATTGTTTGTCCCACTGTATATCAACTTCATTTCAGTATAATTTTCTGATTTTAATGAAATTTTAAAAATATGTTTAGAAAAATTCTAGAAATTATTAAATTTATAAAAATTTCACAAACTATGCAAGTGAAATACTCAAGTGCGTGGCATAGAAGTCGCTCTTATAACTTATTGCTGAATGGAAACAAAGAAATTCAGACAAAATTACTATATGAACATTTCAGGCTCTCATTCTACGTACAAGCAAAATAAAATTCTGAAACACGTTATTTTTCAGTGCATAAAATACAAATAACGCAGAAACATTCTAAAAAAGTTTGGATGCATTCCACTCTTTCAACTGGATCTTTGACTTCAGATTCGAAGCAAGTAAGCACTTAATCATTGTGAAATTTCTTCGCATCATCCGACGTTAAATTTTTTCACTTTTCCTTTTTATGCTGTATCCATTTTTTTTAGCTTTAAAAAAACTATTCCTAATGTGTTTTTTGGCAGCGTACCGGTGAATAATTTGAAATAAGCGACTGAAGTGAGAATTAAATCAAAAGATTTCAAGCTGAATTTCTTATTTATTGAAACAATGTTTTATCAGCCATGCTTGATTCAATGTTTTTCCAATGAATGAAGTTTCAAATCGTTATTGCTGTGGAGAGGGCCAGCATCCCATTTAGCCATAGGAGAAATGCAAGTGTAATGGGCCTCAAAGCGAAAATACAACAAACGCTAAAACTATTCTATAATAATCCTTGAAAAGTGGCGAACGAAATAGTTGTCCAAGGATGGCGTGTGAACTTGTTTTCATGCCCCATGCGGCTGTATTGAATATATTGTTTTGTAGTGTAAAGAAGTCGTTAAACTTGTCTCCCTTTGAAGAGACATATGTGCGAACATTGTTACTTCTGGCCAACTGTGAGGGGGTCTTCCTTTGTTGCGCATTGTGTTTCTCCCGCTGTGATGTTACCCCTTGGACTTGAAGGGAGTCAGATAATGGAAAACACATGAGATGGCGGCCTTTGAAGAATGGAACTGTGTCAAACCCCCAGATGGGACTATTTCTCCTATGAACCACCCAAACTGGGATGAAGTTCCAATAATGAACTTATGCGTTTTACGACCCATTGAAGAAAGGAGGGCTAAAACCTCTAGATGGGAATATTTGTGTATTGGAAGGTTCTGATAAGAGGGTGGGTGTTTTAGAAATATTCCCATGGCTGACGGTCGACCAATGGGAGTATTTCTGAAGCATTATTGGATGATAGGCATCTCCAGCGCGCCAATGCGAGCGTAGAGGTGGAACTTCACAATTGTTAATTTAGTACTCGTGAGGAATAAAAGAGTTCTTGACTGAAAGAGTTGAAACTGTATTTTTATTCACAACCATACTATAATGAAAAACATTTTTAATTTGATTATTAAAACTGGAACAACAAAAAATTCTTAACTTCTCAAACGATTTAAAACAGGAAATTCTTTCAACAACCACAAGGAAATAAGTATTAAGTTAGACCGTCCGCATGTGCGAGAAATTGGGCACGAAGTTGGCTCATCACATCAGCAGGCTAATTGCGAACGATGAACTGCCCTTTCGTCTCGGAGACCTCAGCTTTTATTTCTATGTAGCTGCTCTCTTATTGGCCAGTGTACGGCGCCGGCGCAGTAAGGTGCTCTGCACTCATTTACATGAGCAGCGCCGCCACAAGTAGCCCCCCCCCACCAGCGATAGCGAGATCTTAGCTATACCTGGGGTTAAATTTCACTTTACGGAAGCTGCGTGTAATTACTGCTGGTCTCTCGGGTTTTCCATAACACTTCCCTGTTGGCGAACTAGGATCCAAATGTTTTCTTTCCTGATGCAATGGTTCCATTCCAGGCGTAGCTACTCTTTCGGCATCTGTCTTGCCCATGCTATCCGTGAGCTCTTTCAAGATGTATGCTGGCTTTAAACGGTCAATATTAATAGCAACCCGTTTGTCGTGCCTTAAAATCTTGAATACCTTTTCGCCACGTTCAATGACTTTAAATGGTCCTTCGTAAGGAGCTTGTAAACTCTTTTTCAGAGTATCGGTTCGCAGGAACACATGGGTGCAAGAAGCCAAATCCTTGCTTACAAAAATTGGATTCTGCCCATGTTGTCGAGACGCTCTTGGTGATAGACGCTGCATAATCTCCTTAAGTCTGCCCACGTAAGTAGCGGGGTCAGCGACATTCTTAGTAGGATACACAAAATCTCCCGGTAGACGCAAGGTGGTTCCATACAGCATTTCTGCCGTTGATGCCTGGAGGTCTTCCTTCCATGTTGTCCGGAATCCCAGAAAAACCGTGGCAGCACAGTGGTCCACTGAGGATTTCCATGGGCTTTAATTGCTTCCTTTAACTGCCGGTGGAATCTCTCCATTTGGCCATTTGCTGCTGGATGGTAAGCAGTAGTTCGAATCCTCTCGGTACCCAAATACTTCATCAGAGCATGAAAGAGAGACGATTCGAACTGTTTACCCTGATCTGTTGTCAATCTTATAGGGGTACCAAATCTAGAAATCCAGCCTGCGTAAAAGGTTTTGCCACGTTTTCTGCCGAGATCTCCACCTGCGGATATGCCTCAGGCCACTTCGAAAATCGGTCCACACATGTGAGGCAATACCGGAATCCTTCCGACTGAGGAAGAGGTCCTACTAAATCTATATGTACATGCTCAAAGCGGGAACTGGCAGGTCCAAAAACTCCAATCTTGCTCTTCGTATGGCGTGACACCTTTGATCTCTGACATTGCAGACATGAACGAGTCCATAGTGCAATATCTTGTTTCATCGAAGGCCACACATATCGTTCAGCTATCAACTTAACCGAGGCTTTTACTCCAGGATTGGAAAGGGAATGTAGGCTTCCGAAAATATCCAGTCTGAAAATCTCAGGTACAAACGGACGAATACCATTTGATGAGACGTCACACTGAAGCATCACTGGAGGCTGTCCAATAGGAAAAGGCTGCATTTTAAGCGAAGTGGAAACACTTCCGGACAATATGTCGAGTAATTCAGGATCTTTCTGCTGTTCCTCGGCCATCTTTAGAAAATCCACTGCAGCAGGTGTGCTGATCGTTGCAATATGGATGCGAGATAAAACATCGGCCACCACGTTCTCAGCTCCCTTCAGGTAACGTATATCCGTTGTGAATTGACCAATTAAGTCCAAATGCCGGATTTGTCGGGGAGAAAACTTATCCTCTTTCTGCTTAAAAGCATAAATGAGAGGTTTATGGTCCGTAAATAAAGTAAAATTGCGTCCTTCCACCATGTACCGAAAATACTTTATAGCCATGTAGGCTGCCAAAAGCTCCCTATCATACGCACTATATTTACCTTGTGCTGGAGACAAGGTCTTTGAATAGAAGGAAAGTGGCTGCCATCCTTCTTTCAGTTGCTGATGAAAAGCAGCCCCAATGGCGGTATCAGATGCATCGACAACAATAGCAATGGGTGCATTTGTGGCTGGGTGAGACAAAACTGTAGATTCGGTCAGCTTTTGCTTACATAACTCAAATGCGCTGCTGGCTTCCTCTGACCATACTATAGGTGTACAGTCGTTCTTTTTGGCACCTTTTAGGTAGGCGTTTAACACTGCCTGAATTCTTGCAGCTTGAGGTATAAAACGTCGATAAAAATTATACATAGCGAGAAAGCGACGAAGTTCCCTCACCGTAACTGGTTTTGGAAAATTCACAATCGCAGCAACTCTATCAGGCAGAGGAGAAAAACCTTTTTCAGACACGACATGGCTAAGAAATTCCACCGAACTTTCTCCCAGCACACACTTCCCAGGGATCTTTATGCTCTTTTAAATGTATGTCCCTATTTTACCATATGCTTGGCGCAGTATGGCCAAATATGGCTCTTGCGCCAATAAACCATACAAACCAACCAACCCAGCACACACTTTGAGGCATTCAGGACCACACCAAACTCTTCGAATCGCTGGAACGCCAGTTTCAGATGTTGAAAGTGCTGTTCTTCATCTTCCAACGCAACTAAAACGTCATCAAAGTATGGCACACAGAAATCGATGCCTCTCAAAACTTGATGAATTAACCTTTGAAATGTAGCAGCTGCATTTAAAAGTCCAAAAGGCATGTAGAGGAATTCAAACAAACCAAAGGGAGTAACTACAGCTGTTTTTGGCACATCCTCTTCTTGTACTGGAATCTGGTGTTACGCTTTTGCCAGATCTAGAGTTGAAAATATTCTCTTCTTCTCCAAAACTTGCAAACAGTCCTGTATATGAGGTACTGGGTATCGATCTGTAACTGTAGCAGCATTCAATTTCCTATAATCGCCGCAAGGACGCCAATCACCATTGCTTTTAGGCACCATGTGTAGCGGAGAGGCCCAACAACTGTTCGACGGCCTGCATATTCCGGCTTCAACTAGATATTGAAATTCCTGCTTTGCTGATTTTAACTTGTCAGGGGGCAGTCGTCTTGGTTTTGCGAAAAATGGGGACCAGTTGTTTGTATTGAATGCTTAACATCATGCTTCACTTTTCTTGGAACAGCAATCGCTTGTGTGAGAGTAGGAAACTCCATAAGCAGTTGGTGAAGTTTTGTGCTGCCATTCACTGCTTTAATTCCGAGATTACTCGTTTGCTGCACTTTTCCTTGAATTTGCAATTTAGTCAATGAGTCCACCAAGCATCCCTGACGGAAATCAACCAGCAATCCATAGTGGTGAAGAAAATCGGATCCTATTATTGGCTGCGAGACTGCGGCAATAATTAAAGGCCATCGAAACACTCTTCTTAGACCAAGATCAAGGGTTAATAGTTGCTGCCCATAAGTCTCAATAGAAGTTCCATTTGCTGCAAAAAGTTGAAGAGTGGCAAGGTGACATTGCCTTGATGCTGCAGATCTTGGAATCACAGAAACATCTGCTCCTGTATCAATCAGAAATTTTATCTCCGACGTTTTATCTGATAAATACAATCGATTGATCACCATTTTGCCGCCACTCGTTTCTTCAAGTGACGGCCGCTCTAGTTTTCCGTCTGGTAGGAACATGGTTTGGTGCATCTTGTTGCCCGCTCTTTGAAGCGAAGATGATACCAGCAATGTTCTCGGTTACCAGAGTTTCTGCTAGCCGATCGCCGACGAAAGTTCTTCTTATTTCCCCTGTAGTTGTATCGCCCACGGGTTTCGAGACGAGAAAGACGTGTAGAAATTTCCCTTGTCATCGCTTTAAGGTCTGAATCTTCCGATTCCAATATTTGTATTGATGCATTACTTGCTGCTGCCATAATTCCATCTGCCATTTCTGCCAGTCTTCCTAACTCATCATTCGATATAGCTAGTATCTGCTGTACACGAGTAGGCAATCGCTGAAGAAAAAGGGACTTAAGCAAGTCGTCACTGATTCGACTTCCGGCCTTGCTCCGCATCTCCAGTAAAAGACGAGAGGGTTTTCGATCTCCGAGTTGCATTCCAGAAATTAGATCACGAAAACGCTGTTCTTCGGAATCTGCATATTGCGCACAAAGTCGAGATCTTAGTGCCCTATAAGGATTTTCTACCGGCGGGCTCAAGATAATATCTCCAACAATTGCCAGCTCTTCTGGTTGTAATGCCGATACTACATGGTGAAACTTCGTAATTTCCACTGTAATTCCAGCAAGCGCAAACTGATTCTCCATTTGTCGGAACCAAATCTCCGGATTCGCTCTCCAAAAAGGCGGTACCTTTATCGCTATCCGAGCAACGTTGGTTGCCGTTACACTCTCTTCTTCTGATATCTCCGTCGTAAAATATATGCTGCCACTACGTTAACGTTCAAATTCTCCGGGTCACCACTTTAGTACTGGTGAGGAATAAAAGAGTTCTTGACTTTTGAAACTGTATTTTTATTCACAACCATACTATAATAAAAAAACATTTTTAATTTGATTATTAACCCTTTCGCTACGGCTGCCCCGTCCGCCGAAGTACCGTCACTGAACGGAACCTCACGCCAGAAAAACGCACAGTGCGCGTGGTTTCTTTATATATGTTGTTCTAAGTGTTAAATAGGAACTGTGCTGAATAAATCAATCATTGCTCTAATGTAATAAGTATAGTTACATTTTTAATATGGTAGGACTTATAAAATTATTCAAATACAAAATTATAGATAACATAGGTATTTATATAATTACAAAGCTTAACGATGAAATGATTAATATAATTAATAGCGACATAAAAATTATTGAAATATAAGGTTTAAATCTAATACGTACAAAATATGTAATAAAATATGTAAAAACTAGTAATATAGTTGTTACCATCGACTCCAGATGGCACTTGTACAGATATTTTTGATGCCGCATGTATGCGGCGGTCGTACTCAGAAGTCGTTGCGTGGATGCCGCGTATATGCGGCGCTCGTACCCAGAAGTCGTTGCGTGGATGCCGCGTATATGCGGCACTCGTATCTAACAGTCGTTGCGTGGATGCCGCATATATGCGGCGCTCGGGACGAAAGAGTTAAAACTGGATCAACAAAAACGTCCGGGTCACCACTTTCTGCGCCGCCACAGTTAAAATGGAAGGTTTTGGAAGAAGCGGGACCGACGAGACAAGCTGATCCGGTAGACGAAACCAGCTGATCTGGCTAGAGACTGAACGAGAGCTGATACGACAACGAGACGAGCTGTGAGCAGAGCTGGAGTTGAAGCAATACCACGTGATCTCGAGTTTATTGAAAATATCGATCAGAAGTAAACCGCGTATCCGACTACACGCAGTAGCCGGATACGCGGACAGCCTATGAGTTCTCGGTATTGAATGTCGAATTGACAATCCAGTTGTAAATATTTCCCAGCATTTAAACTAGAGGACGTGTTGTTTTTGTTATTGTATAAAGCTGTCAATAAAACTTTTGGGTTTAAAACGCTACCATTTTATTTGATCGACCAGGATCAAGTCGTTACAGTAGGTACTGTTTGTTATAATATAATTTATTGAGATTATGTGCAATCTTACTGTTTCTACCAACTGAAGACAAGAGGGCGTAAGGAACAGATTTAACGTATAATACATAGCATCAGCCCCAGCACCGGATCGCGTTACTCATCAGGACGATGAAGCGAGTGCAACAGTGATGAAGATTTTGTTACTGCATATCTCACCCAAACTTTCTCGCATATTCTCTAATAAAGGCATTATCCTGGAGAGCGCTTTGCTGTATATTGATCTGATAGTTACGAAATATTAACCATTGGCGTGAATTTGACATTGAATCTTCGGCATGCTATTGCTAGAATCCAAAGATCGAATCCATTTTAAACACTTTTTATCCGACCGATTTAAACCTATTTTAGACACACAACTACAATTATAAACAAAAAATCCACATGCCAAATTTAATATTTTGAGTTGCATTCTTCTGAAGGTACAGATCGGCAGTCGGCCAACAACTTGTTGAATTTTACTCAAAATTTGATAGGTGTCTACTTAAAATGTTAAATCTGTGTATCCAATTGCTGTCCACTATCTTACTATCTTATTTTTGTATGATAGTTAACACCTGTATATCCAACAACCAGTCTCTGAATGTATTTACCTTAAAATTTGATAGAAATGTAGAAGTCGGATGTTAAGCACCGTATACCAAATTTCATCCGCCTAGATTAAAGCCTTAGAATTATCTTTGTCACCAATAGACAAATATAATGCCAAAAATGCGTTATGCGAGGGTTTTTTTCTCGAGGTTTTTTTTTTTTTTTTTTGACAATGGCAGTACTTTTTTTATAGCTCGGTTACGAGACAATAAAAGTTTACAAAAGTATCACACTTTCGTACTATCAAAAATCATCTCTTGCTAAATGGCCAAAGCAAACACCGACCCTGCTGAAGTCACTCGAGTGAGGTGAGAGGTCTCTTCATTTGAAATTTCGCAGGAATCTGAGCAAAGACGTTACTTGGCCAGCTCATTAGTTCAAGCTTTCATCTAATATTTTTAAACGATACATATTTAACAGTGATAACAAAAAGGCAAATATTTAACTCCAAAGGAAAAAAATTAAGACAAATATTGAGTGTCCAGTTCGAGTATCTTAAGAGTTGCGACGAGATTTACATTTTTTTTTAAGTATCGGATTTTGACCAATCGACTCCCAAGTCATCTAATTTGGATGGGCGACTCACTTTTTTTTTTAGATTTCCCCGTGAAACAATGCATGTTTTATATTGGCAGAATCTTTTCCATACAAATACGTTTTTTCCTCCAAAGAATCTAGTTTGGTGAATTCGGATTGATTAGTATGGATTTTTATAGAAACCCTATTGTATATATTAACTCTAGTACACGGAATTTTTGTCTTGTTTTCATTGGTAGTGTGACTCTTTGTAATTGCCACTAGAGAAGTATGTTTTTGATCGAATTATTATCAACTATTACTATATCTCAGATCTCATTAGAATAGTTATCATTTCAATTAAGAATTCAAATATTTATGAGGGGAAGTTCAATAAAAAGGAGACAGGCGGAAAAAAAAGTAAGCAAGTTATTTATTAACTATTTTGAAATAATACTGTCCCTCTGTGAGACGGTCGATGCCTTTGTTTGCTGTGTTCTACAGAGCCTTCTTTTACTCTCTTCTTCCGAGACTTATCGACGACGGTGGATATCTTACTCCAAGGCTCCAAAAACAAATTACATGGGAAGAGATCTGGAATAAATGGAGGATAAGTCAAGATTTCTTAGTGAAACTCTGAAGCAAAGTCTTAAAATCCTTGGCAACGTATAGACAGGCAATTATCCTGAAAGGAATGATGCCGTCTGTCAAAATTTCAGGTCGTTTGATCTTGATGGCAGACTTAACAATTTTTGAGAATCTTTCACAAACTGCTGTACGTTAATTGTGGAAAAACCGATTCCAGAAAATCGGTTTGTAGCCAGCCATTCAAATCAAGAAAAAATTCATGATTTTGCAGAGATATGTTAGGTTTTGGATTTTAGAGAATCCATGTACTTCCATTGTTGGTTCTGATCTTGTTTTCCGACTCGGAACGATGATGCTGTGTTTCATCTCCTGCGACAATAGGGACAGGAAACGATATTCATCGCTGTACCATTTCAAGTTCTGCAATGATGCCGAAATTCTGTTCAATATTGTTGATTACTCAAGAGCACGTGACATATTGAATTCGCCAAACACAGCGGACATTGGAGCCTGAAATTCCCTCCCTGACACTCCTTCAGCCATCTTGCCGTTTTTTCTTTCCCGACCTCCGTAATGAAGCTACGGACGTGCACCCGACTCACGTGCCTCAATTCGAGCACTCGACACCGCGGTTCGAATCCGCGCATCTCCTGAGCGAAGTGCGGCGTTTCCCTCATCCCAATTATTGTTCCTTGATCCTTTAAAGGTTTTTTTTATAAATACAGAAGGATTTTTTAATGCGTTTTTGACTTCTTGGTATGAAATGCAATTTTTGATTTTAGAAAAAAAAAATATTCATCCATGACCGAATGAAACTTTTAAAATAAAATGTGTGATTCCTCTATGGGTTCTCAGTCCACTGGATATTATTAAGCAGTAACAATTACATTTCGTATCGGACATAGTGTGAAGTAATGCTAGAGCAAAAAGAAGGCAGTTGCCGTTACTGTACACTTTTTTCATATCTTTCATATATATTTTTGCGATAAGTAGTCCAAAAATATTTTTTTACTCAAAAAGCGGTTTTTATTCCTTTTTTTTCCAATGCCGAGGCAGGATACTAAAAATAAACGCATGCAATTTTCTACAGTAACATATGCTTATCATTTCGGTTTTGTGACTCGTTAAACAATAAAAATACGAATAGCATTGAATGACTGAAGATCCACTTAAGAAAATGGTTTCTTGGTATTTCTTTCTCTTGTATTTTATCCCCAGTATATTTAGTTGTGTGTGTGTGTGTGTGGTTTCTTATAAAGTGATGACATATCAAATTAGAAACAACAAATTATTTTTCTTGGTTTTAATTTGATGGTCATTACTCTTCCCATAAACTTGTAAAAGGTTAAAAAATAATTTCACTGTCTTTAGTACAACTTTTGCGGTGGAAATATATGGCTCTTTGAGAAATTCCATTCATAGGCGATTATCATTCTTCACGGAACTAGCTTTAAAGGACATCGATCATTGAGTGCTAAAGAAGGATAACAGAGAAGGTACTCGATGAAGCAACTGTAAGAAACTCGTGATTCGCTCTTAATCTTTGAATGAACTTCGTCCAAAATGAATAGCTTCATCGGGTGTTTATTCCGGAGGGAAAAATGGGTGCTATTATCTGTTCATTCATCCATTCGACTAATAAGATGTTTGTGTGCGCGTGCTATACAGCCCAGCCATTTGAACTACTGCCGCCAAATTTGGCATTTATATACCTTGGATGGTAAAAATGGGCACTACGGAGAGAATTTAAAAAAAAAATTTAATCAAAAATTAGATTGAATTTCGGCGCTTTTCTACGATAAGCTTCCAAAATATTATATATTGTTTCTTTTCTAGGAAAGGTTTCAAAAATGCTATTAAATAAAAATGAATATGGCACCATTTAAAAATCTAAATTTTTAAAATTTATATTAATTTTAATAATTGTGCGAAATTTCGTTGAATTTTGGCAATTTTTTCATTTGCCTCATTTCCTAAAGTGGATTACATTTTGCCTCATTTTCAAAAACGGTTTACATTGTTACCATGTTATTTCAAACTGCTTTCATTGTTTCATTAAATATATTTCCTTTCATGGTTGAAAGCTAGGATATATCCGATTTAATGTGAGTAATTTATGAGACACATGAAAAAGAAGTGACTGTACAACAAAATTTAGACGATTAGTAAACTATATATTTGCCTTTTTAATAATGTAATGACTTTATGGGACTCTCTCAATTATAGAGGTTCATGTATACAACGCAGAACTACCTTTAAAATAACAGGGCATTTATATCAGATAATTTGGTGGAATGTTGGTCTTGAAGTTATAGCTGAACGATTTATCTGAAATTAAACACGACTAATATTCCCTGCAAACCAGCGAGTCGTTTTTCAAGACTAGTAATTAAATGAGCTGTGAAATGTTCGAATGTAGTAGTGCTTTGTAAAGTAATAAAAAAGGGTCTTAAAAGTGAGCTATATGTTTAAACAAATCTTGATTTTCCAAATCAGAGTAATTTATGCAAGTATTATTAAAACAAAAGAATTTTTTTTTTTTTGGTCTTGACATACTGCAGTACTTATTAATAATCTGCTAGTGACTTAAGTGGGCGAACATTAGTCACATGATGAAAACATTTTAATTCCCAACTTCAAAGAAGTACATAAATGGCAAACAAGTGATGATGGCTTCAATAAAATAACTAATGAGCTGATTACAATTGTTTCATTTGTTTGGCCTTCAAAATGTCTACTGCGCAGACGAACTACTTTAAAATCTGGAATACCAATAGATACCTAGATTTTGTAACTTGTTTTCAATGTGTGTAAGCTTTCTACAACACACCCCCAAGCGCGAGTCAGATGTCTCGGAGCTGAACTGAAAAAAAAAGGCCAACATAGCTTTACATTATTCTAATAAAAGCGTTGTAAAAGTTCGTTTTTATATTCCAGTTGAGCATTTATTCATTTCCCTCGACTTGGAAAAAAGAAATTTAATTATTTGAAAGAAAACTTTTTCTCACGAATTGTCAATTCGAATAATAGAATGATAAATGGGCTTTTCTTTTCGATGCATATCAGCCGTCATGAGCAGTGTAGCAATAAAGGATCCATAAATTCCTCCATTCATCTTATCTTTTCGGTGTTAAAAATTCTTCATTCCTATTGTCCTATATCTTTCTATTTAAAGCTCATCAATGTCGTTTAAAAGTACTTATCTGTCTCTGTTTTACTATCGCAATCTGTGCACCTGAGTAGAATAAATGTTGTTAAATATTTCAATCTTTCTAACTCACATTAATGTGCACAAATTTTTAGATTCTTGTAATCCTAACTAAGGAAAGCTATTAAAATAACAGGCAGGCGAGAACACAAGCCTCTCCATTCTTAATCGAAAAAGCATTTTAAAGGATCTCAAAATTCAAGAGACAAAAATTATTAAATGATGAAATACAATTAATATTAATCAAAGAAAATATTAATAACATATAAAATAAACTAAGCAAATATAAAGATACGAGCAACTGCGGTAAAGCGAGAAGACGAAGGAGCAATAGTTATTTTATCGTTTCATTTTTCCACCAAAATAAAGAATAACTTGCCAGACTTGCGTCCGATTCCACCCATTCAAAATGGATCCTCCCTCTCGACACCTGTTTCCATAACGCCCGCCATAAACATAGACGATTGTCGGCCAGAGATCTTGTTATGGACAGACAGTAGTTGTTTATGTTTAGAAACATCAGGATGAACCTCCGTTTTCTGTGTATTAACCGCACAAATCATAGCCTAAGGAAATAATCCCGAGTTTTCTTTCCTCTTGAACCATTTGCACTCGGAAAAGTAGTTCGATGCCTAATTATTCAATATACAAGGGCTTGTTTATTGCTCCAAATTTGTGTGTTTATGCGTGTTTAAATTGCATTTATCCGTCTTTTTACCATTCTGTAGGTATTTTCAATAATCAAAATTGGAAAATAAGTAAAACGTCAAAATGATGCAACGTCTTGAACGGTGCCCAAGAGGCACCATCGAGTGCAAAGGGTTAAACATTGGGAACTCTATCTTAAACCTGAAGTTGCTAAATTTTTTTGTGTCTGTCAATATTATCGAAACGATAATTATAGTTTTAATTAGATCTGCCCGATTCAGGCAACTTTTTTATTCAAATTCAATTAATTAGTTGGGGAAAATTTATCTAATTTTTTTGTTGGCCATTTTAATAATGTTGCTATTCTAAATTGGAGCCGAAATTTCTTGTTTAAAGAAAATAGCGAAATGTGTTCGTAACAGAGTTAGGATTATTTTAAAACTCCATTTAATTGCTGATATCTAAATGTAAGTATTTCTGAACTGTATTAGTCTCTAAAACATGATTCAACAAATATTGTATTTATTAAATATAAATTTTTTTGTCTCTACCTCCAATAAAAGATGCTTATTTTACTGCTCAAATATTTAATAGAATCGAACTTAGAATTCATATCACTCCATAACTGAGATTTTAAAAATATCTGATTTTATTTAGTTTAAAGTCAATTGAAATACTGAACCAAATCACTTTATTTAGGGATTCTTTTATTGTTGTTTAGCTATTATACCAATTATTATTGTAAACCAAATGAAACATAAAATACCAAATAAAATTGAATGCGATTTTAATTCAAAGCTTAATCATCCGAAAAGAACAATCAGCAACGATCAAATTCAAAAAAGATACATACAAAATCATTTTGCGAATGTATTATGGAATGAGCCGAGATTCTGCAGTAAATTATAATATAAAAAAGTATCAACTAATATTACATTTAATATTAGTTAAAAAAAGTATTAATTAATAAACCTTGCCATTTCATATTCGTTTCTTCAGCCAAAATATTTTTTCTGAAGCAGCAGAAAAATTTGCGGAATACTTTTCTCTTGCTTGCATAACTTGTATATTTCGTAATGATCTCAATCTTGAATGCGATTCTCACCGTGAGGCAATTCCATTCTTAACTATTCATGTAAGACATGCCAAATTCTTCGGCAGCAGTTTGAGAATTTTGATAAAAACGAATTAGGATCTATAACCTTTCAATTTTAAGAATAGCACTTTTTAAAATTGAAAGAAATAAAAAACGAAAAAAGATAACAGAAATATTTGTAGAAATCTTTCAAAACATCTAAGATTTCTCAACTTTTCAAAATTTTCGTAATAAAATGAAAACAATAGGAAATGTATGACATTTATACCTCATTGTGCTGCAGGGCTTCAAAATATTTCGTGTAGTATAAGTATGAAATAGAAATAAGTTATTAGTTTGTTGTAACATTATATAAAATATACAATACATTTCTATACAATGCATATGTATAGAAAACATACATATGCATTGTAGTCACATGGAAATATTTCGGTTTTAGCATAATTCTATAATTTCTTATTGATTAGTTTTATAGCGGATTTAACTATAAATCAACTTGCTAATAGCTTATGTCGTCTGGTTTTTAAAAAAAGCATTCTAAAATGGTATAGAAAAAAAAAATATGTGCCTATGTTGTGCCATTAAACTAACATTTGTGCTTGATTTGGAATTTTATGAACACGGAAGTAGTGCTAAACAACCTTGTTTTATAAAAAGATAAATGAAGGGTGCCTTATCATTGGGTACGAAAGTAAGAACAGGCATTGTCTATAGATAGTATCTTTGATACTAGTTAAGTGCCTCATAACCAGGCGTCGAAATGAGACCCGAAATGTTAACATCAATACGAAAATCTTATGAACTTACCATCATTCGACCGTGAGATCTAAGCCAGAAGTAAATAAATGACGTCTCATGGGACGTTAAGTGATGGAAATTACAAAATTTTGTAAAAATACCTTTCATGTCTATTGCATTTAGTTTGAAATTTATAACTATGACTTTTAATTGGTGTTAATCCCAATAGAGTATTTTTACCTTATAGAATGCAGATAATTGATAAACTCAGTGTAGCAACACATATTTAAAAAAAAATTTAATGTGGAATTAACTAGAGCGAAATTTTTTCCTGTGCTTTAAAAAATTTAAAAATATTTTCTGTACAATTTTTAATACTTTTCATTATTGCAGTGAAATTTTAAACAATTTGTAATTTTTTTAATAACTCACTAGATTGAAAACTGAGAGGTTTAAATAAACATAGAATAGGAGACATATCAAACGACTCGCATACAGACAGATTGAATCCTTTTTTTTTTTCCCTCGGCAGTTCTCAAACATCATGATTCGACAAAATCTCTCATTCGATTTTTATTTTATTTTTGCCATTGAAATACTTTATTTAAACTTCGTATGCAAGAATGAAGAGATGAGATTCAAAAACGAATCTAGATTAAAACATCATAAATTGAGAAATCCAAGAATTTCAGGAAAGCATTTTCCTTATTCGCTGCACATAGCGAGCTGTCCTGTTCAATATTCAAGGGCAACAAAAGAGGCGGACTTCAAGAAAGGAATTTCTCAATCGGTTCTCCCCTGAATATTGGACTAGGCTATAAAAATTTGTAATTGCTTTTTCTTCGCATATTTGGAGAAACATTGAATCAATTCAGTAGCATATTTATTATTTAAGGAGAGGAGCACAGTGCACATAATTTGACATTGATATTAAAAAGGCTGGGGGCTCCTTATTTACAAATTGTTAAAACTCAACCTTCTAATTAAATTTATTTCTTGTTATTTTGTGCTTCATTTATTTAAGTTTCTCACGTTGTGTGTAATCAAAATCAAGCCAACACGTCATACGCAATAGAAATGGTTATTTAATGGGCTTTGCGAGAAAATCGTAGCAAAGCGACTGATTTCATTTTAGATAAAATACTAACGATTCGTTATTTAAAAGGGTATTTTTGAAAATTTTAAAAATTAGAATTTTTTTTGGTTAAAGAAGTAAATGTAAATATTTATGGTATAGCTGGCATAAAGTTGAGAAATGATTTCGGAAGAGAGGTACATATTTTGCATGGTCGGCGTTATCGTCCATAATAGTTAAAAAAGATCTAAGGAAAGTTATTTCGTCTTATAAGTCTAAAATTGTTCCCTGAAACCAGAAATTAATACAATTTTCATTGTTCGCCCACTTTATTCATCTTTATTGGGGAATATCTGATATGTAAGGAAACTCCAACATACAGATACGGGGAATACCCGATGCATTGGGAAAAATAGATTCATTTTGTCGAAAGCAAAGCTTTATACGGGAAATAATATACCGTTATAATAATGCGGAATAATATGAGAAATAATATACGAAAGAATTTCACTTGTTTTTAATTTACAGGTATTATAAGGAAACATACTACTGAATGTTAATTGTATAAAAATGCACTTAAATTGTACGATACTTATTTTTTCGTTTGCTCAACGTACATATCTCCAACATACCAAAATGGAGATTGGGATTGATTGGCATGATGCATCTCGCGCAGTCAACTGATAGTTTTTTTACTCCATTTAAAGGGCGCTTTTATTTCTGCTCTGCCTTCTTGATATACGGATAAAACGGGTGTAAATAATAGGCTGGTTTTTAATATAATTAACAATTGCCGAAGCAGCAGTTGGATTTTTTTTTTCGTATGGGAGTTTTGGTGAAGCAGAGATTGAGAATTTCCGAGTTAGAAACGGGGTCTTCATGCCGAAATTACGAATAAAAACGAAAGTCTACTCTTAAGTCACTACCTTTGTCTTTTCCATCGATATCAATTTTTATAACTATTTGGTTATAAAAAAAAAAAAAAACTCAAGTCGCAGGAGCCTTCTCCTTTTCTTGCCATTGATTTCTTAAAAACGACCCGGTCTCTTCTTCCATCTACTATTTCGTGTAGTCGAGCATTTTGACTCGTTTGATGTTCAGCTAGAATATTGCATTCTGCGTTTGATCGATTGCAACTCAAAATGTGATCGTTGTTTAGAGTTTTAGCGTCGAGATCAATAGACGATTATCATTGATCAATCATACGGCATTTTCGAGTCATCATATTCATATAGACCAACACGGACGCATCGACAGACAATCAGACGTTTGACTCAATTCTTCTAAAGTTTGATACGAATCGACTGCTTTGTTGGGAAGACCCTATATCAAATTCCATTGTGCTTCTGAATGATTGTGTTGGCAGACATTCGTCTGTCACAATTGTAACTCAACAATGAAATGGACGGAGTATTTTTTTTCTAATTCAGGTAAGTCTGAAATATGCAGAATTGTCCACCTTTCAAGGTTGAATTTTACAACAATTAGAATATGTTGTGTTTTTTATTTATGTAAAATGAAATTGCCCGAAAGTCGCCATAAACTAGATGGAAGATGAAATTCCCGTGCTTTGGCAAGAACGAAATGCGACGACAGTAACAAAAGACTTGTTTAATCTTTATTTTCATGCTCCTGAAAAACCTTTTTAATATGCATCCATTTGGACAACCCCATCTGACCACTTCCTCGTATGCATTTGTGACAGTTGAGTACGGTTCTTGGATGAATGAAGAGCTTCTGAAATACCTGCTTAGAATGCATACAAAAAAAAAATGTTTTGATTGACTGACTATATGCACATCTTAAACATTTAATGTTTTTCTGATTTACTAATTAGTTTTTCTTTTTGTGTGTATGTTAGAAGTTTATTTATGTATTTTTTTGCTAAATTCTGTCTTTCAAGGTATGTATGTGTGTGTGTGTGTGTGTGTGTGTGTGTGTGTGTGTGCTAGCTCTTACCCACGATTTCGTACGCGTGGAAATTTTGATGTGTATATGTGAGAACTGGTAGTCTAATCACAATGTCAAATGTTATCAAAACCGTATGCATGCATAAATTTTCAACGTCAATTGAAGCAACGGAAAGTCATGAATTTTAAGCATCAGTTGGGGTAACGCAACAGATTAGAAAATTTTAATTTCAATTCATCTATTTTATTTTTATTCAAAATCACTTCTGAAGGCATCCAAAGATTTATTAATTAACAATGTTTAATGTTAAATTTATCATACACTACGAAAATAAACAGAATCGTTTGAAATAAGCCGTCGGAAACATGTTACGGCTATCATTAGCATGTGGAAAAAACTACTTAAAAGCTATGTACTTGAAACTATAAAGGTACTTTTAAAAATTTAATCGAAAATGAGGGAAATAGGCAAAAGGAATATGTACAGCAAGAAAAAAAAATCAAGAGAAATGAACAGGAAATATCGTATTATGTTAACTCAAGAACAGCATAAGAAAAAAAAAAGTCAATAAACCTTCCTTTAGAATAGTAAGATAATATGGAAATGAAAAACGGGAACAGAAAAATAAACGCAAACGATTAGATTTTTTTAATTTTTTTTTTGTTCTAATGAAAAAGGTTTTCTGTTGGGAAATCCTACAATAAATCATAAAGAATTCCATTAGATAAGATAATTTTAAAAGAATACCGGAAATAGAAAAATAAAAACAAACGATTCAAAAGGCTCAGGCAGATGTTTTCAGATTTTTTTTATTCTTTGGTGGAAAGTTTAGTTTTTAATTAGTAAAAAATTAACAACTCAATTAACTGGAATAAAAATGAGCCTATGTTCTTCTGTAGACTATAATCTATCTTTGTTATAAATTTCATCCAATTTCCTTCAGCCGTTCTGGCGTGATTGAACCCCATCATCCATCCTAACATTCACATTTATAATAGTAGTATAGATATATATAATTACAATTACAATTGATTGAATGTTCCTCGGTGAGTACAAGATTACATAATTGTATTTTTTGATTACAAGAAGTATTTATTGTGAAATAAATATTTAATTTTGATTTATGAGTTACGCCAAATCATCGTGAGTAGTCTTCAACACGTTTAATTTTTCTAGCAATGTTAAACTAATAAAGTTAGACATTTATCAGAAATAAATGCTGGGTTTCTGCTTATTGAATGATTTTAGTTCTTATTCTCAAACAGTTTTTATTACTGAATGTTTATACATTAAGTTCTGGTCTTGTATATAAATGGCTTGTTGCGATTTTGAGAACTGAAAATTTTTGATATGAATAGTAATGAATTGCAAATGAGAGAAAAAAAAAGAGAAAATAATTGTAAAATTTATCTACATGTTTAGTTCAAGTACCATAAGAACTGTTTTTGTATTTATCTTCCCTCATGCATTGGCTTAACGCTTATTTGTAGATTACAGGCGCAAATTAGGCCGTTAAAGCAAAATTTCAGTCCCCCCTTTTTTTATTCAACCTTGAGTAAAATTAGATTTAAGCGAACGATTTGCGATTTCAAAGGCTGTTCTATTTAGTTTTGGTTTTAGAAAGTTTCCTATTTATAAAATAGACAACTCTTTCCATTTACTCTTGCAGTAGATAAATTCGTTTGTAACAAACAGATCTTACCTCCGAAATGAATAATCATATATCAGTATATTCTACTCTTTGTCACTCATTATTTTTCCCTTCTGAAAATTACTTTAAAAAAATACTAATGTGTATGCTTTATTTTTGCAAAAGTATTAACGTATGTATTGGTATGAAATAATCTAGAATTAAAGTTTAAATTATGGACAACCCTCCATCAGTTCATTATATTAACGTTTAGTTTTATGTCACATATATTAATGCGAGATATATCTTTAAGTGCGATTTTATTTTGAGTCGGATTTTCGTGTCCGTTATTCCATATTTCAATTTAGAACGAATATTTTTTTAAATTATGGTTTCGTTATTAAATATATGGATACTATTTTTATTAGTTTCCCCTAATTTTTTTAAAGTACCTCGTTGATGGCGTTTCTGCTCATACTAAATTGGAGTTCAATTGCTGATTATCCGATTCAAAATAGTGAAATAAAACGAATGCATCAATTATGCACAAGGATACAAAACGGGAAACCTATGACACTCCAAAAAGCGAATGAAAACACGATTACAAAGTTACCATGGCAAACATGAAACAAATTTAACCCTTTGCACTCGGAAAAGTAATTCGATGCATAATTATTCAATATACAAGGGCTTGTTTATTGCTCCAAATTTGTGTGTTTATGCGTGTTTAAATTGCATTTATCCGTCTTTTTACCATTCTGTACTTATTTTCAATAATCAAAATTGACAAATATATAAATTAAACGTCAAAATGATGCACCGTTTTGAATGATGCCCAAGAAGCACCATCGAGTGCAAAGGGTTAATATCCGAAAATTCGAAACACTTTAAAATAATATCCATCTAAAATTACAGTTCACAACACACAGATTAAAGGTATAGGCTCAAGCTGGCAGGTAGATTTAAAGAAGGATGTTAAATGATATCCAACTTTATTTTAAATTAGGATACTTTTTTTTAATCCATTAGATTCCAAAAATTATTCTTAGGTTTTGAACAAGGAGCTTTTAAAATCTTGTATTTATGAAGGAGAAAAACGCAGTTTTCCTCAAGAGATAAAGAGAATTCAAAGTTCCACGAATATTTTTCTTTTAGTGTAGGTTTTAGAAAGGCTGTCACTCTTTAATGTCTTGGTGGTCCACCTGTCCATCCTGATTGGCTAAATGTCCACCCCTGACCTTAAGTGTAAGTTGTATATAACGTCAAGAACATCGACTGAGGCCGTGGACCGAACGCAAAGGAAGTATCGACATGTGTTGAACCGTACCTTAAGCTTAAATTAAAAATTTCAAAAATCTTAAGCACCAATTACCCGATAAATAAGTTCCCGGCTCATCATTTTATGGGAAAATATTATCGTGGAGAGAGAATTTAGAGTCATAAATATTAGTCTACATCTTCATGAGGTGCGGTTTTATTTTGAGCCATTGTTTAAGTGCTCTATCCCACATTTAAGATACTATGGAAAAAGTACTGCGATACCTTTTTACCACGGTTTGTGTGAGAATTCATTTTCCAAGACGCATAATTCCAGTTTAGTATGCGAAAGTGGCAGTCTTGTGTGAATAAGAGAACGAGAATTCAGGTTAAATCTGTATTAGCATATTTGTTCTGGCAAGGGATAAGGCGGGGTGGAAGCAGATCTTCGCCGTTCGATTGCCGCGCGCCCTCACTCAGAACGAAATGAAAAGTTCTCATGCTCCGAATTCACGGGCCCAAAACCTTCATGGTCCAATTGGAAGGATGATCCCTCTTCTCTAAAAGGAAGGCGATATTTTCTGAGACAGAGAAATGTTCCAGCTGACTGAAATTTGAAAAATGTGACTGTTTTCCTGAACATGACGTCTGTAATTGATTATGAATTATTTATTGTTTGTAGTATTTGAAATAATAAAGTTTATTTAAAGCGCACTTCTATTAGTGCATTAAAAAGTAGCCAGTCAGTTTTTTTTACTTAAAATTATGTACGTCAAAACAAAACCGTAAAGGCGTTAAGAAAAATACTCTAAGCAATTCACATTTAAGTCACATTTCTAATAATTTAACTTTTGCTGTTTCCCGCTTGTGGGAGTTTTCATAGTGTTCATCATAGCGATGTTTTTAAAGCCCTATATTTATTAAGTTCGAATTTTTTAACTAAAAATTTCATCTTTAATTTTTTAATTAACTTGTTTTTAAAAAAACTGATTATTTTTTCTTTCTTACATCAGTTGGGCTCTAGAGATTCGCCATAGCACATCCCTGTTCCCCTCTCAAGTATACTGACATGTGTGCATTCAAATTTTCTTCCAATTAAAATATTACAAGGTGAAAAAAAAAAGGTTTAAATGTTTGTTGATTTATTCTTAATTTTTTTATGCAGTTTATCTACCTTCTTGAACTGTTGCCATATATGAAATCAAGAAATTGAATGGCTTCGAATTAATATTAAATTCCGGAAGTAGCTTCATACGAAAGGATTGAACAAACTTTAATTTGAAAAATTTCACATTTTTCGGAAAATGAGAAATTTGTATAAACTGTAAAATTTTCAGTAATTTCTCGACCGGCAAACTATTTCAAACCTCCCCTAAAATTGCACTCAGCTTCAGGAAATAGAATTTATTTAGGTCGTCAACCGAAACATCAGTCGCAGTGACATCTAAACTGATCATCAAGCTGTGAATGAGCATTAGTCCTAATAATAATCTATGTAAACGCTAACGTATATGGTACAGAACTCGCCCTGATTGCTGAGTGGCACAAACAAATCACTATATAACTGTTCCAAACACTTTTATTGAATTTTTTTGCAAGGCACTTTATTCAATGTTTCGCTATTTAGTGCAGCTGCAAAATTTAAAAGCCTTAAAATCGGCTTTGTCATCGCCAGGTGAATAATCGCCCCGCTTTAACAATTTGGTCTTAATCGTTTAAGCTTAGGTATGGGCGAATAAGCTGGTTATCCACAACGGATAATCACAATGTTTCATCCCCCCCACTATATCTATGCTAACACGTCAGAGCCGAGAAAAATATGCATTTTGATGTATTTGCTGGAATTACTACTTACCACTAGCATTTTGTGGCATCACAGTTGTCGCGTATTGTGGGCGACAGTTTGGAGGCAGAGGGAACTAATCAGTTGTTTTATGCCCATAAAATGCTTTGGTGACTGATATATCCTTTTGATATAATACTGACGATTCTTCTCGATTCTATTTTGCTTCAACTGCATTTTGCATTGGGATAGATAATGTGCAATTTTGAGTCAAATAAAAAATTCATTTTTACGAAGCCTTTGAAATAGGAAAGTAAACAAAATAATATTCATGCTAACTCAAATGTATTAATGACATGCAAAGATAAAATGGTCCTTCTGACTAGAGGATCTTCAAACTGTTCTCGTGATAACAGAGAGCATCACTATTATTTATTTATTTTGCTGTTCCTCTTTTTCTCTATAAATCAAAATGTGTTTAAGCGCTCTAAAAATGCTTCCTTTACTTTTAAATATTGGATTTGAAAACCGGAAGGCTTAAAACCACCCGCTTTTACAACAATGGGGGGGGGGACAAAAGTAAAAGCTAAAGGGAAAAAAACTTGCGACCTCCGCTCGGTGCGCAAATCGCGAGCATGTTTCAATGGGATCGATACAGCTGTCTACCGGTTTCGCGTCTGCATGCACTCTTCACCTTCTGCATTCATGGTGAAGATGTGGCCTCTCCGTCTCGTGACTCGAAACGCTCCTGTGTTCCAATCAGCAGACGATATTTTTGCAGAAATCCTCTCCGACTCGTTGGTGAGTGCAGCAGCTCTGAAGGGAATTAAATCGAAGAATGTTCCGTTCCTCTTTTCTTTCCGCAGCCCAGGGATTTGCGTAATTGTTTCATGGAAGTGACGATAACCTTTTTCCGTTTTGCATTTGAGATATTCTTCCCGCCGTAACCTTGTTAGCGTATTTTTATTTTGCCCTTTTGCAATAATAGAATGTGTTCAAGGTCAGTCCAGTTGTCTGCCGTCTTGTTCTGGGTTGATAACCGCGAAAATGCCGGTCCTGAGAAGATATTACCAAATACTCCATGCACGAGTAGCTCCCGGTTAATATAAGAATGATTTGTAATCTAATTTTTATGTTGCATTCTATACTTTTTTTGTTGAACTGGTTTCTTTTGAAATTATTTTTATGAATTTCTTTTTTCTACTCGAGTAACCTTAGTATTTTTTTTCTGCCGGTCATTAAAAAAAATAATAATTTCGAAGCCGTTGAAAGCTAAAATGCTGGCATCGGTAGTTCTAACTAGAGATTCTGAAAATTTGATGGTCAAATGATGGAAATTGAATTAGTTTTTAAATTGAACCGTCACAAAATGGAATTTTATAAGACCTGTTTTACTGACGGTATTTTTAACTGATCTTTTGTGTTGTGTGATGCAACGCGGAGATTAGACATTTTTGTGGCAATTTGCTGTAGCATGCTGTCTCACGATGACCGACTGTTTAATTTCTTCACCGCAATCCACTCGTCTTTCTAAGGATGTATTTAATTTGATTTGTATTTAATTTTTTAATATCGATGAATTTGTATTTCCTGTTCTATTCTTTTTTTTGTTGTGAAACGTCGATTTCGAAGAGTCAACCAAATTTTATTTTCCGAAACATAAATGCCTTATTCTACTAAACTAAATTAACTACTAACTAGTTCAAAAATTCATTTGTTGTGAAAAAAAAATGGAGAAAAAGAGCAGGACTGGCCTTTTGGGGGGTTGCGGTGGATGCTATGCACCACACGACTGAAAGGGGCTCCACCGTGATTAAGAAAATTATGTTCTGAACAATGTTAGCGTTAACACGAGCTGAAATTACACAAGTTAGTTTCTACGAGGCTGATTGACGTCGTTATTAAGCTGCGGCAGATGCGGATTGCCCATCTGGTCTGGTTGACAAAAGTGACACTTCAGTCCGCCGGATGTTATCTGCGCATGGGGCTTCCACCATAAAGCGATGAATGCAGTGATACCTATAAAAGATGTGGAAGGGAATTTATGAATAAAAAAATTCCCTTCAGACATGTTAAGACAAGCGATTTTCGGAAGTCGAGTCTTAGGCTGGATTCGAAAAGACTTGTAAATCACCAGCTATTTACTTTTTTCTACGTCTAATGGAATTCAAATTTTGGATGTAAGTAACGATAATACAGCGGTATCTGAAGCTGAGAGTGCATTAGATGTATTACAGAAAATGTCATTTATTTTAAATTTAATGTTATGGTTTGCAATATTGCCAAAAATGAACGCTATCGATCAACTATGTCAAGCAAAACAATTGTATTTGACTCGGCTGTCAATTTAGTTTCCAATTAAAAATGGAATCTAAAATTTAAGAATGAAATTCAATACATTTTAAGACGAAGCAAAAGTGCTAGTACTTAATTTGAACATTTCAGAACATTTTCCTGCAAAACGACTTCGAAAAGGGAAATGATTAAAATCTGAATTAGTACTTAGTAAAAGACGAAATTATAAAAAAACCCGGTAGAGGTATTTTGGTGTTACTTTTTTTAACACTGTAACTGATACTGTTGTTTTTAAAATAGAAGACAGATTTAAAAGAGTACCAAATACTATTTCTGATTTCAAATTAATCACTAATATAAAAACTTTACAAAAAAAATTAGAGAAATGTTCCAAAAACTTTACTAAGTTTTATAACAAAGTTGTAGATGAAAACCTAATCCAGGAAATTTGTTTGCTACAGGATTTGATTTTGAGTGAAAGAGGTAAATGACATACAAGACATATTGCAATACATACTAAATAATAATTATAATGAGTTATTTCTAAATGCATTAACTTTGTTAAAACTTTTTTTATGTTGCCAGTTACTTTAGCAAATGTTGAATGGCCTTTCAACAAATCAAAATTAATAAAGAAGTATCTCCGGTCAGGCATGTGGTCAGAACGCTTAAGTGCACTTGCTGTATGAAGCGTCGAAAAAAAAATTTCAAAAAAATAATTTTTCTGAAGTAATTGCTATATTAGCAGAAACAAAATCAGACACGATGCCGGTGTTTAGCACAGACTGAGAAGGGATTTACAATATTATGAAATTCATGTCGGTAATTGTTTTAGAGATCGTTATTCAATTGCCATTTGTCATATTCCTGTCTTTCCTTTGCTTTTAAACGCCTTGATTTAGGTTTTTTCTCTCGTTTGTAGAGAAAGAAATTTCACCGGATTTTCGAAGGTGCTATTTTTGAAATTTTAGGAATGTAATCTTTGACAGGACTTTTTTTTAAATATCCCCCACTCAGAAAAAAAAAGATCTATTTATTATTTTTTCCATACGAGTGGTCTGTGAATGAATTCGTCTAAAATTAGTTCAAGAATTTCTAACAAGTTCTGCATTGGTGGTTAATGGCTAAACAATAGAAAATAATTTAAACAGAATTACTTTTTAGTGAATTCAAGAAAAAATGTGTTTGTAAAAAGCTGTTATTATTAAGCTTACTGGGTTCCTTTTCTGCATTTTAACAAAACGATTAATATGAGACCCAAACGGAAGGAATGAAACATTTCGTAGCAGAATGCTTGTTACTTAGCAGAGGCAACGATGCTGAGGGTTATTCTAGTATCCGCGAGCTTCCTCACTTATGTAGGGAGTTTGAAAAATCCAGCTTTCAGTTGAGTTTGTTAAAAGCGCAACGGAATCTTCACAAACTCGGCGTTTATGAATGAAGCGGCATCCACCGAAGTCGTCTCTCGGGAGCAGAGGCGACAGGAAGCGCGCATCCGCCGGCGAAATCCTCATCCGGTATCTTCAGAAGCTCGGCAGCTGAGATACGCGCCCGCTTCGTATAACTTCAGGACCCGTACACTTTTTTAGCTTCACACTGTGGACGTTGAATTGTCTGATACCGGTTCTTCTTTTGTTTCATTCCAACGTTTGCCAATTAGAGCAGACTTTCCTAACTTGCACTGAACTCAAAACGTCTTCGCATAGGCTCTAATAAAGGTTCAGAGGGGAAGTTAAATTATAACCAACCCTGTATGTATATCTGCACCCTGTGATAAGATTACATTCTAAATTTTTGCCTTAGCCGCTTTTTATCCAATCGATTGAAACCAAAACAGAACACAAAACTGCATTTGTAGTCGCATCATACATCTGGCATGTCTGTTATCGAATTTTTTAGGTATCGTGTGCTACATGCCTCTGGAAGTACAGACCGACAGACAATCCACTCCTCATTGTATTTGGCTCAAAACGTGACATGTATCCACACCATCGATATTTACTCTGTATATTAAATTTTATCCGTTTAGCTCCTTTCGTTTTGTGGTTAGTTATTTCATATTCGGAAAGTCGAACAGAAAGATTTCCTCTGAGTAGATTTTTTGCTCACAAATTGGCGATAAATCTCCACATTTAGTCATAATTATGTTACATGAGAACACCGTTGTTAGAGAGAATGCGAAAAAGTTTTTGGGAGAGCACTCCCACTATTTTTCCCCACTTTGATGTTTTTGAAGGCTTCTCCGTTTTTTTTTTTTTTTAAAGAATTCATCTGTACCTACTTTTTGCGAACACGAAAGATTTGTTTTAAAAAATTTCATTCGAAGCCTGCATGAAAAACAAGTAATCATGTCTCCCTTCTATTTCCTGGTGTATTTGGCTGCATTTCTCTTTGTTAAGGTATGTGTTTCAAGGTGATCGGGAAGAGACACAGGTCAACTTCCCCTATAAGTAGCATCTTGCAACGCAAAAAGGTGAACGAACTGCAATGGAATTTGGTAAATAGCCTAAACACGAGATTCGTTCACGAAATTTCGGGGGGGGGGCTCCCAAATGACCACTGGAGGACGCCCTTGCCGAAAAATATTACCTTTAACACAATAAACGGCCAAAACGGAATACAAAAACAATATTAACATTTACTGACTCGTTTCTGATCACCTTATCATCAAACGATATTAAGTAAAAGCAAGGAAAAAAATTACATTACACTAGTTGAGAAAAATAGTTCAGTTTGCAGAAATAAGAACAGATTTGGACAAAATTGCACAAGAGGAGCAGTTGTTAATCACGTCTAGAGTGTTATGTAGGGAAAGATGCTCGATGTGACCACTCATTCACTTGCATAATTTCAAATTGGTGGACAGTGTGTTCAATAGCAAATCGTAACTGATCAGTCGTGATGCTTCGCACATGCAGCTTTATGGAGTTCTTTAAATCATTCAATGTCTCAGCAAGACAGAGTCGTTATTATAGCTGTAAACATCGACACAAAGCATGACAACGTCTGCAAACGTTTCATACCCCCACCCGTTTAGTATTAATATTTCCTCTTCTTCGCAATCATGCAAATCTCGACAGTTTTTTTCAATCTAGTCGCCAGCTTTTACCGGTTTTACATTTTATTGCTGCCGGCTTTCTGGCACAGAGGTGGCGCGTCTTCCTCGTGTTCTGGGACTCCCGGTTCGGACATGGTTGTTCTTCTGTCTGCTATCTGTGAAATGTGTGATTGTGCCCCCCCCCCTGTAAAAAGGGGCTGTTCGCGCGACTGTTATGAGTGTGTAGTTAAATTCGTACTCTTGGCCCGAGAAAGCGCTACTTGAAACAAGAGACGCATGTCTTCGACTTAAAATCTGTTGTGTCAGCGGGGCTTATCCATGGCAAGATCCATATGTAACATTTTATTACTCATAATTCTTGTTGTGGACAGGGCCCGACTTTGCCTAGTTGAGGCCCAAGTTAAAAAATTGTTGGGGGGGGGGAGCTTTGTTTCACTACTTCAGTAATTGAAAACATTCATTAAAAAGGGAAACGTAAAATAAGATTTCTATATGGGGATTCTATATATTCTATTCTTACCTATTCCCCACTTATAGGGGGGGGGGGGCGGGATAACTCCGCCGCATGGCTCTGCCTTAGTCAGGTTCTGGTTATGGATTGTTAATACTGTTTCTGTATTCCGCTTTGGGCCATTACTGTGTTCAATTTAATGTTTTTTTTTCTTTCGAAAAAGCGCCTTCTAGTGGACATTTTAGAGCAAAAGCCCCGTCCCCGAAAGTTCCGTGAGCGTATCTCGTGTAAAGAATACCTCGTATAACAAATTTCGCTACAGTTCGTTTACGTTATAGATGCTGTTTAATGGGGAAGTTAAATTATAACCACCCTGCATGTATACATTTGCACCCAGTGATAAGACTGCATTCTAAATTAGCTTTAACTATCGTCATCGTTCAGCAAATGTTTCACCGATTTCTGATATCGGAATTTTTTCCGAAATTTAATGAAAAATTCATTTTGGCTCTGAAAGTGCATGGGGAAATTTCAGATTTAGAATGAGGAAATTTACCAAAATCTCAGAATCAAATTCTTAGGCAATGCTTTCTGAAATAGAAAGTGAAAATGTATCATCTGAAAGAATACAAGAATCTTATCGTTAAGGGTGATGTTATGTAACAGCTTTTTTTTTTTTGCTGATTTGAATCTATTTGTTGGTAAATGAATGAGTGATTAAATTATCTCCTTTTGTCGTTTTAGGGCTCTCTTCAGGTATAAAGGCGCCGAGATAGTCCATGATTGTTCCGGTGAGAATCTACAAGAGCTTAAAGATGCCTTATCAGGTAAGTGGAAAACCATTTTCCCCTCCCTCGAATCACGAATCGGCAGCATTGATTGTATTTGGCATAATAATGATGCCATTTACCGATTCTAATTCGTAACGAGAAACATTTTCTATGTAATGAGAATGATTTTATTTGGATTATCCATAATGACTTTTAAAATGCACTTTTATGAATACGCTAATAAATTGTTTTTTATCTATCTTTTTAGTTTTCAAGTTATAATTATTTATTAATATAAAATCTTGAAATCCATTTTCCTCGAATACATTACTAAGTCTTCAGAAGTTAACTAAATCAATCGATTTACTCATAACTGAGTTCTAAACGTATTGAAATAGTGAATTGTCAACAATATATGAATACTTAAAAGTTAGTGTTGCTGGCAATACGTTTAAGTAGTGAAAAGCCAATTACAAAATTCCGTCTCTACAAACGTAAAACAAAGAAGCAAAACCACGTTATAAGATTTCTATCATTTTCTTGAATCCATTGAATCTCTTTTTGAAACCTGAACACGAATTTGCTTTTTTAAATACATTATTGGCTCTTCAAATTCAGTTTTAATGTAAGAATATAATTACATATTCCCATAATCAACTTAATTTAAATCCAAGCAACCTAATATTCTTGTAAAGCATTTTTACTTTCTTTATTTCACATTTGTATAGGTGGAATATGAAAATTTAATTTTCACTTCAAGTGCCACAGCTCCGAATATTTATACAATTTTGTTTTTTTGATAACAACACCCTTTTTCGGAACTTAATTAAATGTTTCGATTTAATGAATTTTTGATTCATTCGATCCTTTGTTTTGGAATGCACCTGGTAGTGAATCGCTTGACATTTTTAACTTTCGCAATTTTAATAATGAATCGTAAATTAAAGACTAAAATAAAAAGTAACTAAAACATATCAAATAATGAAAAATTGAGTAAATTCCTACTTAAATCATTAAAGAAAATGTTTATTTTATTTACTTTTAATTAATTAATTAATTAGTAAATGTGAAATAATTATTAAATAAAAATTAGCGATTGAAAATTTGAACATATATATATATATTAGGGTGAGTGTGAACTAATAGTAGGAACTGAAAAAAAATTGAGCAGAATTTTCGTAGCGCCATCTGTTGGTTCGAAATTTAATTCACATATAAAACATTATAAACTTCCATAATTTTATTTTTAATGAAATAATATTTGAAAAAACTGTATTAACATCATCATCACTACACGTTTTAAAAAATGTGTTTGAATTTGAGTGGATGAATAAAAAGTATTTTATTGACGATTGAAAATTTGAGCAAGATATATATAGGGAGAGTGTGAAGTAATTGTAGGAATTGAAAAAGTAGATCTTTTTAGTAGGTAAAGGTGTATTAAAAAAACTATTTTAATTAAATTTATTTTCACATAAGACGATCCTCTCCCAACGTCAGAAAAAAAATTATTTAAAAAAGGATTTTTATTTTCATTTCTCCCTTCCCCCTGTTCTAGAGTCAAAATTCAATTAATAAGTATTCCTTTTTTTAATTTGTTGACCTCGAATGGATGCTTATTTGAAATGTCTGCCCCTGTTATAGGCAGATCTAATGCCTGCCTGCCAATGCACGTACAATTAGGCAATCTTTTTATATGAAAAAGGATTTTTTTGCACTTAAATTAATTCTTTTTTCCATTGCACTTAATTAATTCTTTTTTCCTTTGGGGAAAAAAGTGAAGAGTTGTTTAATTATTCATAATAAAAGGCTCATTTTGTTATTTTAAGAATGTGACATTTTGCAGTTCTTAATTTTTTTTATCTATCAAGGGAAAAAATTATGCACCAACTATTTCGATGACTAAGAAGAAGTATTCGAATGCAAAAGCTAAACGTCTCTATTTTTTTGTTTGATAAATTCTGTAGATTCGAATTCATTATTTCCTGTAAAAGTAAGAAAAAATTATTTTAATGCTCTCATATAAGCGCAATTTTTTAGTTCCTATTATTAACTCACGCTCTCCCTATACATATCTTGTTCAAATTTTCAATTGTTAATCAGATTTTTATTCATCCACTTAAGTTCAAATACATTTTTAAAAAATTGTAGGGGATTGCACTTGATGTTAATACAGTTTTTCAAATATTAACTCATAAATTAAATTTAATGAATCTTTAGTACTTTAGAGTTTTAACAGCTTGTAATGAAGGTTGAAATCAACAGGCAGTAGCACAATCGGTAAAATGCGAGGATTTCAGTATTTTTCCAGTGAAGATGAAGAATGCGAGTTCAATTCTTGCGAAAATCCATAATTTAGTGTTAAAGTATGTATATTAATTGTAATCATTTAATAAAAAGTTAACTAAAATAAAATCATTCTTTTAAAAAAATCTAAGTAGGAAGGAATTGGCGTAATTTTTTTACTTCTTTTAATAAAACCTCGATAATATCTCAATATTTAAAGTAAAATTAATGTTAATATTTTAGTCTAATTCGCAATTAAAAAATCACTATATTTTCGCATTAACTTTTCCTTAAATTCACTACTGGTTAGCGTCGCTAATATTGAATTTAGATTTAATTAAATAATGATTTAGTTCTAAAAAATTTTAAATAGTCATGGAGAAGACAGAATATAAAATTTCAAAACTCTACTATATCAGAGAATGATTTTTAAAAAATAGGTTCTGAAATTCTATATTTAAAGGAAACATGTCAACTTAAATATAAAACAAGAAAATACTTAAAACGAAAAAAAGGAAAAGCATTGATATTGAAATTTGTTCGCCTTGAAATCTGAAAACAGAATATGAAGTGAAAAAGAGTCTGCGTCTTGTCCTTCGCTTAGCTGAATCCGACTTGTAAAGTAATTCACACAGACCGAGGCAGTTTGAAAACTTTTTCCTGACCGTCCCAGCCTTTCGCCTCCTCTTGCTCGGACAGAGATTGCGTCACTTCTTTTTCTTGCTCAGCGAGTGAAGAACAATTCTTCCTGCAGGTCTGTTGATTTTCTCCAAGGTCTTTCCGCCACGATTGCCGCCGGGTGACGCGACTGTCTGGGAGACGCACGCCAGGGATTGCCGTGAAAATGCATTAAAACAACGAAAATGCCTTTGTTTAAGCACGAGTACCTGAGAAGTAGATGGAAGAGATGATACAGGCGTAATACTCCCCTCATCTAATCTCCATCAGGAAATCACCAAAGGCTATCTTCATTTAAAAGAGCAATCGTGTCATAGACTCAAAAATTGGGAATTTGAAATTGAGTCGAATGCATTTCCTGTATTTCTAAGCTTAAACATAAAATATTAATTATAAATGTTTTGTAAACATTAATATTCTATGTGAAATATGAATGTATTGCTATTTAAACATGGACAAATTTTCTGTTCTCTGATCAACTACGTGGAATGTGATTTAACTCATTCGTTTTCTGTCATCTTTACCATTTTACAAGAGTTTAATTTTAAAAAATTGGATAAAAATAATTCGGGGATTAAGAATACAAAATTTTATCTGTTCACCTTTCTATAGATAAGACTGCTTCTTAACCATTTATTTTCTGAGCGATTTTAGGTTGCAAACGATATTTTTTTTATCCATCAACAAAATTCCGATCCGAGGTGAACCTCTTGAACAACGCGAGCTTCGAAACAGGAAAGGCATTTTAAGAATTAAAAATGTTACTAGCATTTTCGTAGTTGTATATCTTAAATCCTTTCAGGGGTTGTGGTTAGTTTCTAAAATAAGTTATTATTATTTTTAGCTAAGCGATAATTTTTAGATCGAATATTCTATATTCAATGGCATGTTAACATATGACAAAAATTTATAAATAGGGGTATTCATTTTCTACCTTTATGGATTTGTACGGCAATTAACTTTGTTTTCATGAAGAAAAAGAAATCCTTCGTGCCCCTGAATGGATTTAGAACACTTGCGCACTTAAATTTGAAAAGTTATTTATTTTGATTGCGTGTGAATTTTGGAAAGATTGTAACTGATTTTATGTTCTCACAGACGATGAGCGGGCATTCGCGTTCGTGCGGGTGTTCGCCGGGGACGAGATGAGCAAGCGGAAGAAGTTCGTCCTCCTGACGTGGGTCGGCTCCTCTGTCAGCACCCTCAAGAGAGCTCGAGTCTCCATTGACAAGGCTCTGGTGAAGCAAGTCGTCCAGGTAGGTACACGACAATTGAAATGGCACTACAGAATGCATGAAAATATTGTGAGTCCATGAGTTTTTATTTCCTATTAGTCAGAAATGGCCGGTTCTGACAACGAGGCAGCATTTATTTTAAGGGTCATCCCCAAAAGCAAATAGGGTCCAGGAAATAAATTTTTCGTCTCCAGTTATCATCAGTGATGTGGCAAATGTTAATGGTGCTCGCGCCATTCTGATTCGGCCTTTCATAATAATCCTCAAAAAGGGTCATAAACGCAATAATGCTTTGTGTCCGTAGAGCATTCGATAAACCTGTGCCAAGCACCCGTTACTCGTTGGTCCTTATTCTTAAATGTCATAAATGAGTCGTCCCCTGATACTTCGTAATAGACTCTAATAATGTAATGTGACGTACTGTGGAACCTCGCCTAACGAGCGTCATTCATTCCCGAATTGTATTCGTTAAACGAAACAATTTTTTTACCCTTGGGAATCCATATAAAATGGGACAATGCGCTCCATTCCGAAAAGAAATACTAAAATTTATAAGTATGTAATTAACTGACCTGTAATTTACAAAAAAAAAAAAAAAAAAAGAAAGAAAGAAAAAGAAAAGAAAAGAAAAAGAAACTTTCTATGGTTACGCTTTTTTATTTGGTGAAAGTAAGACAACACAATCGTTAAATGAAAGCGAGCTTCTGCCTCACCAGGGTGATGCTTCACATCATACGAGGCAATAAATTTCCATGCTTTCAACATCTTTATTTCACTGGAAGCTTTTTGCTCTGTTATATCTATTATTTCTACTACTTCTGATCAAATCTCACCCTCGGTTTTTTGCTTCGACCCAAAAGGCAGATCCATCAGCTCTTCGCGCCTTTTTGTATGTTTTCCCTCCAGCTCACCGATGTCATTGCCATCCGCCTTTAAACTTGGCTAGAAGCAACATCTAGCTTACTAAGCCACCCCACACACTTACGCAAATTCATTGGAGTCGCATTCGACAACGCTATCTTATCCACACTGCCTTCCATGTAGATATAAGATTTCCCTCCAAACAAGCGCTTGACACTGGTCAGTCTATCGTATCACGATGTCTCCTCACCACTCGTTCTCCGTAGCACCCTCACAAAGCGATTCATTTTTTTACATTTTCATGTTTTTGCTAGTTTCTCGTTTATGCTCGTTATGTGTCTGGACCGTAATCCCGGCAATCAACTGATCGGTATCGGTCCAATTGTTGTTCGGTTGAATTAAATGTCATTTTAAGCTAATATTTTGCTAAGTATACATTTTTATAGTTTCAATGAATAAATCGTATTTTATACTATTGCTAAAATTTTAAGTATTAGTAAATTACAATTTTAAAAAAAAAAACAATTTTACTCCCAAGAATTGCTTGCAAATGAGTTTTTGCTAATTTATTGCGTCTTAGAGTCTAAATGTGATTTCTTGTTAATTAAAACACTTAAGTATCAAATATTATAGATCTAGCTTTTTAAGTTTTGTAATTATTGTGTTCACTTGTATTTGGATAATTGGCCAGACAGTTTTCCTCGGAATGGATCTCATTCAAATTCTCACTTTAAATCTACAAATTTGGTCTTTAATTCACTTACCAAATTTCAACAAACTAGCTCAAAGCATTTTGGATATATCATGCTAAATGGGCAGCCATACAATTAAATGTGTCTCTCGGTACTCAGGGATGGTTTCCGAGGTGTGGGGCAAGCTCTCGAATTTAGATTTCTTTTCCTGATTACAATATTTTCGCTTTCCGTATTTCGTACACGATGAAATAAAAGGTTAAGTGTTTTGATCCACGTATAATTTTATGTTCTCTTACACGAAATAGAGTAAAAATACAGAAATGATCAAAAAATTTGAACTCGTGATTTCAAACCTTGAATTCGAAAAACACGTCTGTGAAAACGATGACTCGGAACTGCTTTGAACTAGACGGGTGGAATTTGGTATAGTGGACTGAAGACCCAATTTGTTATTTTCTGTCTGATTTTAAACTAAATCCAATCGGAAGTTTGCCATGCTTTTTGAATACAAGGAAACTCAAAATGTAAAGAGCTAAGCGAATACAATAGATATTCAAACTGCGTGCCGAAAATGTTAATACATTGCCCAATATCGCGTGAAAAGATCTACGCACACTCATTTTTTTCCTGAAAATACTGTTACGGGAGTTGTGTACTTCGATACGCTCAAATGATGGCTTTTGCCATAGTACAAGAGTACTTACCGATCTTCATGCTGCAGCAGAAGAATGTACCACTACATTTTATGACTGAAGTGTGGTTCTAACTCAATAACACATTGCCACAACGTTCGATTGGTCGCGTAATTACCGTACACAAGGCACTTTTTGCCTTGGCTATCGGGATCCCGAAATCTCAACTTGTGCAATTTTTTCCATATAAGTGTGGGGGGGGAGGGGAGGGGAATCTAGATTTTTTGAAATGAAACAAAAAAAAAAATATAAATATTGAATATTGAAAATGCAACGTGAGCGTTCCATAATTGTAATCTTTATGCACTGAATAATAATACTAAACGGAAAACTTTCAAAGTGATGACACTAAAGTAATAATAAAATGGTAAAACCTAAATCATATCGTTTATATAGAGTTCGATGATTAAAACGGATATTTGAACCTAATAATAAGAATAGTTTGAAAAGGAATAAAAATAGTTATCCAACTCATCCAATAACGCAGTCATTTTTTCCGTTTGTTGCAGAACTTTGCAGTAGAACTCCAAATCGAATCCCCCGACGAGCTAACAGACGATTATCTTCGGGGGGCCGTCGACAAAGTGGGCGGCGCTAACTACGGAACAGGAACGAGAACATAAAGCTGGAACTTTTTGTACTGAACGATATGTTAAGATTTTTTGTCTGTAAGATTTATATAATTGTATAATTTTTATCTCGACTGTTTATATAATCTGTCAGTGTGAGCTTTATGAAATAAAGCTTGTTGATATAAATATGTCTCATTATATTTTAAGAATGTGAAAAAAAGTCTTCTATCATCCAACACTTCAGTAAACACACGGTTAAAAAAAATCATGCAATAGTCATTGAATTGCCTAAATTGAGAAATAAAAAGGTGGTATATTTGTGAAGCAAAATTCGTGTCCTTCAAATTATTCTTTGTTTTAAAATTAAAGATTGTTTGATCAAAATAATGAAAGAAAAATGCCCAACACACAACATTGAATCACTAATCTGTCGATAGAAAAAGTTTTCGTGAAAACAAATCCCATTACACTGACGTATATATTATATTAAATTATTATACCAATGTTAAAGTTATTTCTATCGATGAGATAAGGGGAAAAAATTGACTGACTTTGGTAATCGACTCAAAGGGCAATTGTAATTTGTATTCCAAATATCTCGAACTTGAAAAGGATATTAAACTATTTTCAAAAATCATACACCTTCAATATTTTGTATTTTGGCTTAAAAAGTATAATTAAAAAAATTATAGTTGTCATTGAAACTAAGGACTAGATTAAATAATTTTCTTAAAAGAAACATGCTCACATTTTACAAAGTGAACTCAACAATCCAAATTTTAAAACGATTAGAATTTCAAATTTGAAAATAACACTTGAATTTTGATGTAGACCTCACGGACAAAAAAAAAAAGAAAAAAAGTTTTAAACGATGAGGAGTTCTTATTCTTCATGATCTTATTTTATTTCGGTGTTTCTTTTCAGAAATATCACTGTTCACCATGGAAGAGTCAGTCGGGAGTATTTTCAACAGGTGAGTGAGTCTCAAAAAAGTATTAAGACATAATCAATTTTCTCTGACATTTCTGCTGTATGAAGCCTCTAGAAATTGCCTTTCTCTTGCAAGATTCAGTTTCATAATTATTTGAACGCTTAAAAAAAAAAAGATTTCTCATGCAATTCCAAGAGCTCAATCAAAACGCTAGACACGGGTGTCCCCGATGGGCGCAACAGCTATATTTGGGTCATTACATCTCATTTTTCAGTGAACCGGAAGAGAAAGATATTCATTTCTAAACCTTTGTTTCAGTTTTTCGAGTAACTTTCGCGAATATATGATTCTGCTATCATGGGAGATAGGTCCACGTTATCATTAGTTACTGCCTCCATATTTCCTTAAGACGATGGCAAGAATGAAAGGCACCATTTCCTGGGACCATTTTGTATACAACTCGGTAGTCTGGAATTTATTACTGACTTACAATCGCACAATGTCACTATTCGCAATCTACTGAAGATTTTACTTATGTCTATATAAACAAAAATGAATGCCCAAATGTGCGCAAAATACGAGAACGGCTCAACCAATTCGGTTAATCTATTTTTAATATTATCTTTAACGTGTCTTCAAGGTTTTAATAGAGAAAAAACAGAAAAATTGCGCGGAAAATAGTAAAAACGACGCTTTTCTTACGTTCCCACAAAAATCTCCGTTTCCCCACCGCCAAATGAGTAAGACCAGTTTTTTCCTCGATACTAATAAAGTTAGGCGTAACATGTTTTTGACCGATTTCAAACGATTTTGTTTATTTTCTGAGTGTTTGATGCATTTAAAACTAAACATTGTGATTAACAAACCGATTTTTTTGATTCATTTTGAAGTACTTTTGATTTAAAATAAAACAAAATACAGAAAATTAAAAATTTCTCATCTGTATTGCGTTTCTCCAACTGGAATAGAAAATTCAGGCATTTGCGCTGCCCCAATTGGTGTTGAAATTCACATATGTACAGTGTGCTATAATTGTTAACAACTGTGTTTTCATTTTAATTAAAAGTTTAAAAAATATATGTATAATACTGTTGTAGCTATCTCGATCGATAATTAAAATAGACTTGACTTGATTTTAAAGAAATATGGGCTTGATTTGCAGTTTTGTTTTATTTCAGGTGCACACTGTAAATAAATTATTTTTAGGTTAGGTGTGTGCTTTTCCATGCGTACAAAGTCGCGGGTAAAAGCTGGTCAGCAATAAAAGTTTCTGCACTATTCTTGCCATCCTCTTCCACTGTCACATTATCATCCTAGTAGATTACAATAATTGTGCTCTATTGTATGATATTGATTTATATTTTCAATACTAGCCGCCTTTGGCGACCAATCTGTTCGCCAGTATTAATGCTCGCTAAAATTTTCATATAATATTTTATGTAACTGTGTCTCATAACAGATTTTTCACCAAACTATATTTAAACCAAACAGATTTTGATAATCATATACTTCATTTATATTATTATTTAGTATAATTTTCTTCAGATGTTCTGTTCATTGTACTACTCATCTTTCTCTTTCTATCCGAGCAATGATTGTCCTGGAATTGATATTTTACTTAAATAGTGGAGGGAAAGGTCTAAAATTCTACGTTTTTGTAGAATAATGAGATTCAAATTTTCATAAATGGAAACACACTAAACAAATAATGACACAATTGATTTTCGAGAGATGTGAAAGTTTAAAAACAGATTGGAAAATACCGCGCACAGAGGAAATAATGGTGACACCCACCCACCCTTCTTTTCTTTATTTTTCTATTCTTTTTTTCTTCACTACTTTTCTTTCTACAAACCCTTTTTGCCCTCTGTTATTCTTTTTTTCTTTATTTATTACTTTATTATGACTTTATTTTGAGCAGACATAGATTAAATATCCATACAGACTAATAATAAAAGCAACTATTTTCTTTCTTTTTTAAACATCCCGTTATCTATAAATGAAAACCAACTGACTTCGCGTATTTCTTTCTAAACAAATCATAATTTATTACTTCCTGCTATCTTACTCAGTGTGGGGGAAGGAAATGAAGAATTTTGGCGGGAAAGTAAGAAAAGCGTCGTTTTAACCATTTTCCTCGCAGTTTTTTCATTTTTCCTCTCCATAAGAACCATCCTCGTGTCTTAACGAAAATATTAAAATAAAAAAAAATTAGCCGAATCGGTCGAGCCGTTCTCTAGTTCTGCGCTTTGCAACGCATTTCGAGTTCCATTTTTATCAATATAGATTGGTGAATATTGTAATATGGTTTAATATCACACATAGTTGTGCGACAGGCTGTTCTACCTGGACATGTTATATAAAGATAAATTTTTGATTTTTTTTTCAGCTGCTGAATTTATAACTACCTTGTCCCAACGTAATGCTTTCAGTACATTGTTTCTAGAACTTAATGCCATAAGAGTAGAGAACTGAAATGCTACCATTTCTTACAATAAATTGTATTAACTTTTCATTGAATGATAGTACTAATTCAAAATACAGAGAACAAAAGTAAACAAAGCATTCCAATGATTTTTTTTTATGTTTAGTAGAAAGGACCGGCATATAATCTACGGCTTATCAATGTTCTACTCACTCGATATCTCAAATACTTCTGTCTGAATAACTATTTTTCATGGGCTGCAAAAAGCACTTTAATGAGTTTAGATTTGCCATATCTCGCATAATTACAAGGGATAATGATTTTTTTAGCTTTATTAATCCAAAATGTTTCTCCAAGACGAATGAATAAAAATGAAGGACCAGCATGCGCTGTTCCTCTTGGTCTTTGAGAACTAGCTTTGACAGAAATAAAATGGCAGGTAAGAAAATTTAGGCTTTTCATTACACTACAAATTAGATCCTAATTCTAAGAAGACTTCACCAACTGCTTGAGTCTTAACGAGAAACATTATCTTGAAAAGCTGTAAAATGCAGGAACTTAAGAATTCAAACAAACATAATATTTAATTTTTCAGAAACTGTTACCTTTAATTTATTTTCATGTAAAGAAAGCATAGAATCAGTTATTTACTATTTTGAGTTATTTTGTTTTCTTACTATTGGTAAAAAATTATTTCATATTGTGACCACTTCAGATAAGCGACGGCGAGAATTCTATCGAACTAAGTTTCCTACGGGGGAAAAAAACCCCTTTCTAGCCGAAGAATTCACTGAAAGTGGAAAAAGTTGTTAAAAGCGAAAGAATGCAGACATCTGGCACGCATTGCGAATGACAGTTGTCAAGCTGGGTCCAGATGTGGTCTATGCGATTTGTGCGGTCTCAAATGAAATGGCCATGTGTTTGGAAAACATCAAGGGAAGGAAGCAGGTGTGTCCCTTTCAATAGATAAGAGACGCCCGCTGTTCAAAGTGACAAAGAGGGGGTCCGTCGGCAAATAACCCTTTCTTTTCATTTACGGGACCACCCATCTCTAGTTGCTAATCGATGCTTCGAGCATCGATCCAGTGACAAATGGCCAATCGAGAGGGGAATTCCCTTCTCATGTGATTGGGAAGATATCTTGGGTCAGATGATCGAATGAAACATTGGAAATATCCCAATTGACCATTTGTCACTGGAGACAGACCTATGAGGCCCAAATAAAACGGAGACGGAGAAAGGTAGTGGGGACAAAGCGAATGTTATTGATTGGAGCAGGAATTTAGCTTGGTATTCTGTGTGAAATTCTCAGGAGAGAATTCGTAGTGTATCGTAGGCAGCCTCGCCCAGTAGTATGGGCCCACGTAAAGTTCATCAAAACTTCGTGAAGTGCATTCGGACCGTCGTGCGTCCCGTCGAAAGTGTGAAAGCTCATCAAAGCTTTGGGAAAACTTCAATTAGTTAGACAGCTTTGTTTCCTGAGCTGCTCTTCCTGCGAGTTCATCGACTTACGTTTCCAGCAATCCCAGCAGGTTAATCAACGAGCGGATAACACCGAAACTCGGGCTGAATCTTCCAGGGGCTTCACGAACTCCATCTTATCTCTTCACCTCCAGAAGAGATTCATTGCTTATCTGAAACATAGCGCCTTCCCCTCGTGAAACTCTGAACTGATTCTATATATGTGCTTTTAAAATAATTAATCAGGGTGGAACTGTGTACTATATGTATGTAGTATATCTAGAAATAAATAAATTTTTATTTCTCCAAGACCAGAGTTTGTTTTCGGCGCAACTCACTACTAGCCCCGTCCCAAGACGCGACAATAAACTTGTTAATTGGACATTTACCATCGAGGACACAATAGTTTCTCTCTCCTCTTCCTCACTAGTATTAGTACAACTCGCTTATGAATAGCCAATTAACTACATCATTAATTGGCTATTCATAAGGTGGAGAACATATCTAGCTAGGACCTTCTCACCATTTCGAACTGAAAAGCGGCTATGTTAAATAATTTCATCTGATTAATCTGCAGGAACTTATGCACGTTTAGACTCCTTTCTGATTTCTTAAACAATTGTGCACTAGGGAACCCATGATTCCTCAGTATTTAGCCAGGCTAATGTTATATTAGAATAAAACAAAAATAAACATTCTCTGTTTGAAATTTTTTCCGTATTTGCGAGAAAGACCAAGCAGCAATAACAACTCTAAGAAGCTCCCAACTAGCAATTCTTTTTACTTTCTTACAAAAGGCAAATTTAGTTTTATTATATATGAAAGGTACTTTTATCGACATTGAAAAATAGCCATCAAATTGGCTATGTTTCTGACATCATTTTAAAAATGAAGCGAAATTTCATTCTCTTTTATCAAAGAATAATAATCTATCCAGTTTCACATATTCTAAATATGCAAGTTCATTCAACCATTTAATAAGTCTTGAAGCATATCAACTTCTTCATCCTAACTAATTTTAGATTTCTACAAATTTGCCGTTCTACGGAAATGGGAGAAGAAATTGTCAAAATTCTTCAAATTTCAATTCATCATTCAAGTTAAAATTCTTCAATATTCAAATTTTAACCCTTTCTCAACTCTGCAATTGGGATTAAGAGTTTATGTTTTGAAGAAATATTATTTTCCAACCTAACGTTAGATGCACCTTCAACCTCACCATATGTCGATGTGGCAATATTGAAAAGATGACTTCATTTCTTCTTTGGGAGACTCTTCCTGCTTCCATTCTACGAGGACTTTTCTACATAGTTAAGGTCGCTTCTTGGTCTTACGTTTAAAAGTTGCAACTTTTTCTGTACGAAATAAAAATTATTCTTCATAGGCAAATGATCATCAAGTGCGAGAGGCTTAAAAAAAATAGTTTTGTTCATCACCCTAGGCTGCTTCTAAAATTTTTTTTCCTTATGAACCTTTTTCTTTTTTCCAGCGTTGAAGGCGTTCTTGCATCAAGTTTTTTTTTTTCGCCAGTTCATAAATATACGTTTCTTTCTCAAGAAAAGAAGTTACTAGAGTATCTTGGAAACCTTCCCCATTTAGGTACTTTATTCACTAATTATCAACCGATTAATTTTTTTGGTATTAGACCACAACTCAAAATGTATTGCACATCCATCCTAAGTCCTTTTATTACGTCAGTTCCAAGGAGTATTTGAACACCTTCTGACTCGTTGCCTCTGTCTGATAATGTTAGTTTTTATTTTCTAACTCATTAATCTATGAACCTAATGATTTCTAAAATTTCCATAGTTTCTTAACCCGATTTTTTAACAAGCATATTCATTTTTATCAAATTTAGTACCACCGATTAAGGAATTGTAAGCAGTCTTTTCTTATAAAATTCTCCCCTTCTTTTTTTTTTTTTTTTTTTGCTATAATTTTTGCAACCCATAATCTAAGACATCTCTAACAAAAAGTTATTTATTGCTTGGCACTAGCGTTGTTTTCTAAATCCGAGGGAATATAATATGGTACATGAATAAAGAGGGGGCAAAATACCAATAGGTTTCTTTGTGGTAAACATTTCATGAGTTTATTACGCGAACCGCCTAATTTTCTGAGCGGCAAGTATACCCGGCCCTCCCCTTTTTTAGGATTTAGTTAGAAACACTATCTAACTTTTACCGCAATTAGGTCTCAGATTTTTGCTGTAGCAGAAACCGCGATGAAAAGGAAAGAGTGATATCCTCTTGGCAGTTTAATTGTGGCTCTTATGAGAAGCGATGCGTTTTTTAAAGCTGCATTCTATTGCTGCTGTCGTAAAACTGTAGGACAAATAAATTCTTTTGGAATAAAAAAAATAATCTTAAAACATTATAATGGAGGCGACAAAAACCATATGATTTAAAGACGAAAAAGGTATGTAGATACGTCTTTCTTTTGTGCGTGTGTATGTGGATCGAAATACTTAAGTTATTGTGTTGCCAAGTAGAAATGATAAAGGAGGCTCAACTTTAGGGGACATATGCTTAGTGTTTCTTCAGTTTGCAAGTTGCAGATGGGGAGTATTTCTGTACTCCCCATCTGCAACTTCACCAAGGAATAAACATGGAAAAATATCCTACCCTTTTTTCTTCTACATCTTAGATCAGATGAAAATAATTATAAAATGGTAAGTACAAATAACCGTTTTCTGATTACTTTTGTCGCATCAATCACTAGCCACCTTCGGCAATTAACTCATTTGTTTATCTTACTCCTTGTATTACGTCAATAAATGCATAAATCAGCCAACTTCGTTAAATGAAAACATTAATTACTTCAAAAGATCAATAAGTAAATCGTGTAGCGTATACGTTGTAGAATTGTAAGAGAATCAGCGTACGAGTGTTTGTTTTACTACCGTGGGCGAAGTCGGCATATGTGGGCGACGTCGGGATGTACTGCCGAATGGAATATTGGGTATGCAGCAATTTGGATCACTATATGCTTTTCAGTTTGACTTTTGTAAACACATAAAGGTCCTTGAAAAGTATTTGCAAACTGATAAAATGCACACAAATAAGTAGGTGTAGCGATTCATATTTCCATAATAAATAAAGTACACAGAACATGTTCGTCTTTCTTTACATTTTTTTTATTTATACAAAATCTAAAAACCATTTATATTGTTCTCATTTGGTTGAAAATAAACTTTAGTAAAAATATCTCTTTAAAATGATATATGTAATAAATAAAAATTCAATACAAAAAAAAAAAGGGAAAAATATCATACAATATATAAATGACTTGCATTGTAAACCACCAGGAACTTAATTACCAAAGTCATTGTAATTCTAAGATAAATTTAAATGATTTTTCAAGGCCTTGCGAGTTTAGAAACAAAATGTTAAAATGAAAATTTAATACACTATATAGGTTGACTTAATGAACGTTTTTGCTTTCTCACATAGAAAATATACAAAAAGAAAAAGAAATCATCAAAATCCTGAGTTCCTTGTTTCAGATCCCTCTTTAATTCTAAAAAGAAAAATTTTGGAGTTATGCATCTCTGCGAACTCAATAGTTAAAATACACTTCGAAATTGATGGATAAATTTTAATATGTGAGATTTGTTTCAAATTTATAAATACCAAACACAAGAAGATTGTTGGTCTGTGTGTAAGAGTAAAAAGAGCTCAATGGGTAATATTTTGTAAAGTTTTAATAACTAAGGTGCACCAAAGTTTGGTAATTCTATTGATGGATTTTTCCATCTATACATTCATATGAATGTAAACAGGATAAAGTGGCAATTTAAACAAATAAAATGCGATTTTCTTCCGAAACTTTTAGATTTGTGTGAAGTTTTCGTTTTAACCGAAAAAGGCATCAAAAATGCATACTCAATTTTCTTTATTCATTATGTAACACAAAATGCTCATGAGCCTGATTTTGACATAAATAAACGAACAAATAGCAGCACACATTATGCTCGTGATCTTTCCCGGTATCCACAATTTATTCAGAGAGGGGGAGACACTTTTATTACAGAAAACACAAGGGAAAAATCACTTAGGATTGGTTCTTTTTGCTAATGCAATTTACTTCTACGTTTTAAATTTGGAAAATGTCTTATTTTATTGAGAATTTATAAATAAATAAAAAAATGGTTTCATTAATTTTTTTTATTTACATTGTTAAACTGAGACGTGAGTAGAAAAAAAAATTATTTTTGCCACTATCTTGCACTATATGTAGAAAAAGTGCATGCAACTCTGGCCACAATTAATTTTTCTGATTCTGTTAAAAACTATATATAAAAGAAATTAAATTACTAAAAAAATGCTTAACAATTAAAATTTTCATGAAACATTATTATTATATACTAGTCCTTGCACAAATGGGAAGCAAATTTTAATGTAATAATTGAATGTTAATATGCAAAGATTTCCTTTATTTGGAACTAGTCCATTACAAGTATTCTCACATTTGTACCAGTTTTTAAGTGAATAATTTAATTTATATTTTTTAAAAAGGCTCATAAAAATACAAATTTTTTTACTTTGAATTTTAGCGACACATGGTGGATGAGTGTTTCTTCCAAATTCTTAAATTATTTTTTAAAGTTGGTTTTTATAAACCAAAATACCTAGTTGTTATACAACTAACATAACTTAAATAATACAAAAATCAATGCCATCCTATATTATAAAATCAATTTCTTCAATAACAGAACATTTGAATTTGTATTCATATACATAGAAATTGTTCTACATATTTTTACCATGCAAAATTAGGAATCACAACAATTTTGAATATTGCAATAGATAGATTGGTTGTTCAAAGAAACACTGAAAACACATAAATATTCTATCAAACATTAATGAAAAATAGCGATTTTAAATATTTTCATAAACAAGTGAGAAATACATAAAAAAATTGCATCAAATTTTTCTGCACCATCTAATAAAGCTATTCTTTGAGCAGAAAAAATGTTACCATTTTTCCCCTTGGGAAAATTTAACTAATAAAATAACTCAATAAGGAAGGAAAGGTGTAAGGAGATGAATGAACAAAGATAAATAATGCACTCTTATATTAAATGCAGTTGGAAAATGGACACGGGACAAACAACATCATATTTAATATTAAGTACCATTATGTTAGGATGGAAAAATAAAATTAATGCAGAAGAATTTACTTTTCTCATAAACACACACAAAATGAGACAAGAAACAGAACTTTGTGTGCAGGTGAACTCTAATATACATTGATCAATTATAGTAACAAATAGATAACATAAATCTGAATTACTTAAACATTTTTTTATTATTTTATACTTAGATGCATTTCAATTTCCAAATATGTAATTTTCCAAAAACAATTTGTAAGAAAAATTTTGGTTACTAAATAATTTTCAGTATAATATACTTCTCAATTCTCTACTTTTGAAATATTTTATTGTATTAAATCTTATAACCTCAAAGAATTATAAAAAGCTTTTTGATAATTTTCATTTGTGAAAAAATTAATGAGGAATAATGTTAATGTTTTAATCATACATATTCTATTTTATGTTTTGAATAAATTACAAACCTATAAGAAGATATTACTTTTATACTTTCATCAGACAATCATTAGATATTAATCAGGACATTGATTAGCAAATGCTGGTAAATCAACAATAGAGATATTAAAACATCAAATGAATTCGAAAAGTTTGAAGAAATTTTAGTATATAACAAATCTTTAAATGTTATTACTGATGATAGCATGTCCATTCATTGGTACTTTATTTATTACAATACATTAAAAGAACAATAAAATGCAATAGTATGTGTTGCCTTCATGCCACAGAATTCTTTCCTTGAGATTCTTCCTTCATGTGATTTGCCAACTTTGAAAGCATAGGACTCTGGGATGCATATGCAAACAACGTGTTCAACAAAGCAACCCCATATCCAGTGGCTCTGTCACCCTGTAAAAGTTGAAAGATATAATTATATCATCATAAACATACCTTAATATTTTTAAATGCAAAATAAAGATTGATATTTTTATGCTTCGTAGAGTTAAGAAGCTTGATTCCAAACTTCAAATTTTATGTGCAATACTTCAAAATCAACCAAATTTTTAAATTGATTTTGCTTTAATTATCAGTAGTTAGGAAACTTTGCAGTTTAATACATTTAGTTCAAGCCCTATTACTGAAAGTATTGTGGAAACATGACAAAGTACATAAAAAATATCAATAACAAATCTGATTTCGTAATTTATTGCTCCATAAATGCAACAACATGTAGATCAATTTATCTTAAATTAATTTTACCTGATAACATGGTTTGGCCATATCTATATGGAGCCACTTCCCATCATAATCAAATCCTAAATGTGATCCTATAAATAAACCAGCGCATGATACTGCACCACAGGAACTGTCCTGAAAAATCACAGAAAATTATAAGCATTTATAGTGACGATTTATAATTAAACAGAAGTAAAAAAAAATATGTTTGCATTGGAATGGTAAATACATTTTAGTTCGATGAAATCAAAGCAGTTTTAAACTTAAAATGAACTTTTTCAGCAATTTAATCTAGATTTAATTTTTAAATTCTTAAAATTGTCATCCTAACGATAATATACTCAAAATTTAAGTCAGTTCAGGAACCAATTAGAACTAGGTGATAACAAAGTTTAAATCTATTGCAAAGCTAACAAAGAGAGTGATATATATATATATATATATATATTGAAGTGACAAAAGTCATGGGATAGCAATATGCAAATATACAGATGGCAGTAGTATCACAGCGAAAAAGTATAAATGCGCAGTTCGTTTTCCAGAGCTTTCATCTGTGTTCAAGTTATTCACGTGAACAGGTTTTTCGTGATTTATGGCGGTACGACGAGAATTAACAGACTTTGAACGTGGAATGTTAGTTGGAGCTAGACGCATAGGTCATTCCATTGCAGATATCGTTAGTGAATTCAACATTCCGAGATCCACAGTATCAAGAGTGTGCCGAGAGTATGAAATTTCAGGCATCCCATCCCATCATGGACAGCGCAGTGGGCGACCACCTGCACTCAACGACCGAGACCGCCGACGTCTGTGTAGAATGGTCAATGTTAATAGACAGGCAACGCTTCGTCAAATAACTGCAGGAATCAATGTGGGACGTACGAGGGACGTGTCCGATAGGACTGTGCGGGGAAATTTGTCTTCCTTGGGCTATGACAGCAGAAGACCGACTCGAGTGCCTTTACTGACAGAAAGACATCGCCTGCAGCGACTCTCCTGGGCTCGTGAGCATATCGACTGGTCCTAAGACCAGTGGAAAACCATGGCGTGGTCAAATTAGTCACGATTTCAGTTGTTACGAGCTGATGGTAGAGTTTGAGTGTGGCTCAGACCCCACGAAGCCATGGACCCAAACTGTCAGCAAGACACTGTTCAAGCTGGTGGTGGCTGAATAATGGTGTGGGCTGTTTTTACATGGCATGGACTCGGTCCTCTGGTGCAACTGAACCGATCATTGACTAGAAATGGTTATGTTCAGCTGTTTGCAGATCACTTGCAGCCATTCATGGACTTCACGTACCCGCACAACAATGGGATTTTTATGGATGACAAGGCGCCATGTCACCGAAAAAGAACTGATCGCGATTGGTTTGAAGAACATTCCGGACAATTCCAGCGCATGATCTGGCCACCTAGATCGCCCGATATGAATTTAATCGAGCATTTATGGGACATCATCGAAAGGTCCATTCGTGCCCAAACACCTGCACCATTCACACTTATGGACGTCTATACAGACAGCATGGCTCAATATTCCTGCAGAGGACTTCCAACGACTTGTGGACTCCATGACACGTAGAGTTGTTGCACTTCGCCGGGCAAAAGGAGGACCAACACGATATTAACAGTCATCCCATGACTTTTGTCACTTCAGAGTGTGCATATATATATATATATATATATTCAAATTTGCTAAACTAAAATTTTTCAGAAGAAAAAAAAATGTCTACAAAGAAAGAGGAGGAAAAAATTTAAAAAACTTCCAGATGTTATAATAATTCTTTTACGAAAAATAAATAAGTTAAATGCTTAACAGTGAAAATCTGTAATATGAGAATGAAAAATATAAAATGCTACAAACACACTGATTTACCCTCAAAATTGTGTTTTAACTCCCATACATTTTATATACATTTATAGTCCTTCATAGATTGTGGCATCAATTAAGTAAATGAATCTTTTTTATTAGTAAAAAAGATGAATATTACCTCCTAAATGCCATTCTAAGAATTTTAATACATTAATAATACAAAACTGGAATTTTGGCCACAGCTGTCGATAAAATATTGTGGAAATCAATTCAGAATAAGAAATGTGGCAGCTCTGACTAGAGTATCTCATAATTTGTGAGAATACATGGTGATCAAAAAGACCATTGATCATTCTGATATTGTAAATTTAATATGATTGAAAAAAATGCTTAATTTATTTTTACCCAACCTTGACAAAATCATATATTATTTTACAAAATTTCTAGTTGGAATTTTATACAGCGTGCCAAAGAAAAATCTAATTTCAGCAAGGGTACCAAGAATTTTAAAAATGTTAGAATTATCCTCATGAATAAATATTTTGATAATTAAAAGCTTTTTAACATATATTAACTTACAGATACTGAATTTTTCATATCAGCATGTGAACTGTTAAATTCACAGAAATGCAATTCTGGAACAAATGGCATTGGATGGATTAGGTCACCAGATAATTTCCCAGCCAAAGTAGCTTTTCTTTCATATTCTTCATTATTTGTAAGCAATGCAGCATGATAACGCCCGGTAGCAACACCTTGGGCTCCAGTTAAAGTGGCCATATCTATAATTATTGTGGCTTGCAAATCTTTCTTAGCATAGGCAACCTAAAAATTGTAAAAATATAAATAAGAAGTTTGGATTCAACATATTCACAAAAATTTAAACTATTTTAAAAATTACATAAAGTACAACTAAAATTGGAGATAACTTCAAAGTATTATTTGGATCCCCCCCTGCATTTAGAAATTTTAAATGTTTGTTGTTTAATGTAAATTTGGTGATGTGTGATAATGATTTATTACTGATAAGATGTTACTATTTACTCATTTAAAAGAAAAGTTCTAAAAAGGAGTATGCTACTCTATCAATATAATAGTTCTGACACCAGAACTAAATTCAGTAAATAGTTCCAAACTTGAGAAATGTAGGGGAAACATTACACAGCAAATCAGAATACTTACACCATCTCCCAGTACCAGACGTCCTTCTGCATCAGTATTGTTCACTTCAACAGTTCTAAATAAAACAGAAATTCTGTTAATTTCTTTTTCATTCTTCCAAGAGTTTGTTTATGTGTTTCACATTCATGTACTTTTAAGATGGAATATTTAGTATTTAATATATCATAAACAACTTGGCAAACAATACAATTTGAATCTGATGTTATAATAAAATATTTTGATAAATTCTAAAATTTAAATTCAGAAAAATTGAATGTAAAAATCAATATAAAAGAAAATGACAAATTTAAAAATACAAATTATAATTACAATTTAAAGAAGGCCGAAATTAAAAAAGGCATAATTACAATATAATTAATTTAATGAAATCAAATTAAACAATTATATTCAAAAATTTAAAAAGCAATAGTTCCATAAATTAGAAATTTTAATAAATATTATACAGTGTTTTAAATGCAATATTTGTACAAGAAAAGTTCAAAATAAACAATACAATTCATAACATGTAATTTTTAAAAAAATTAAATATTTTTTTATTTGTGAATATTGTGCAAGAGTAAAACCATTCAGTGAATTAAAAGACCATAATAGAAACTATTTACAATTTATTCAAAATACAGAAATATACTTAAAAATCCAGGAATAAGAATTTGATACGAAATTTTAATTTTAAATTATTTAAAGTAGATTCGAATCATAATTCAATATTAAGTTAATAGAAAATTCAAAATAAATTAATAAAGACAAAAAATTCTAGCCAAATTACAGATGGACTTACTTAAAATTATTCAAATTAGCCAACCATGTATGCATATGCAAGAAAAGAAAGAATACCTGAATAGCACCCTTGTTCTAGTAATAATGAAAAAAACAATACTACATGCATTTAATGAGTAGAAAAAGGAAGGCTCTTCAATAAATCTGCATTTTAATAAGATGTAGTTTTTAAAATAGTAAAACTTTTGGACATGCATTAAAATATTTTTTATAGAATTCTTCTCAAATATAAAACACTCAGATATAGTGGATCTTTTTTCTCCTCCCTTTCTCAATTTTAGTAACTTCACTTAATCAAGTTAATTTGCCAGCATTATTCCAGTATCATTACTTTTTCTCAATCTTATATTTTTAGAAATATTAAAGATAAGCTGTTTATTTATTTATTTTGCTATCGTAATTATGCACCTTTAGGCAGTATTTTCCTTTACTTTTAAACAAAAATGTTGAAAAAAATCTATCAGAAAATGTTTTTTTACAAAAAAACTATTTTTGTATGATCTAATGTATATTTTTTTGGTTATCCATTATCAATGAAAATATTTCCAATATATAATTGAATGCATTAAAGGACAAATGTGGTGGAACAAATTTTAAGGTCCCTAACAATTCTGTTTTTGATTATTGTTCTTGAATTAAAGTTCAAAATAGGCTAATTTTCAAAATTCATATTTTTAGACTTAACATGACATCTCCTGTATATCTTTTAGTTCGATATCCAACTACAATCCTCTTTTGGTGTGACTAACAAATGTTTGTTTTCTACCTAATAATTAAGCTTATAAACTTCAGTATGAATGGGGGGGGGGACCCTTGGATTTTGAGGAATATTTTTAACTAATGCGGCAAAATCAAAATTCATATTTTCATCCAACAAATATTAAATACAGATTTTAAATTGGCTATAATTTAAAAAAGTTCTCTAATATACTCTGTAAGCTTTCAATCAGTCAAATAATAATAATAAAAAATTCAATAATAACTCTTCAATAAATTCACATGCAAGTGATTAAACACCTCTACAATGCTTCTGCCAATTAAATGTTGCTATTTCCTATGCTAAGTACAGAAAGAACAATACAATGTTATTTGACAAAACCCATGCAATGATTTGTAAATTTCAGGAATGATTTCAAAATATATGTTAAAATTGTTGAATTAAGAAGAATAACTTACTTTCCTGAGTAAAGCTTTATTATATCGTCTGGTCTTGTGGCTAATGGACCAATGGAGTTTTCAGCAAGGCAAAAAATGGCATGGAGATTTTCTTTGAAACCCTAAAAATGAATTAAATAAAGTTCAAAGCAAGATACCGAATTCTTTAAAAATGCTGCAAGAATTAATGCTTTCAAATAGAATACTTCTGAAATCTTATATCTAATAATATGACTCAATTTATTATTGAATTAATGTCTAAATAACAATGTTTCTGGGATTTTTTTAAAAAAACATTTCCTTTTGAAAAATGATCATGGTACTAACACAATTTTACATTCTTTATGCAAATCAAGTTTACTTTGAAGCAATTTCAAATGAATAAACCCATTTGCATCTTACTAATAATCTGTCTCCCTGAAAATTAAATTTATATTTTTATATACTTTATCTGCAAGACATACATTGTTTGCTGGCTAAAAATATTGTAAGGGAAAATCACCTGTAACCCCTACTGTGTTGGATAAAAGTAAATTGCTTACATGCATTTAACAAATAGACTGAGAGAAAATGTTATTTGTATGCTTAAACTCACTGAGATGAGATTAAATATATTTAAATAACCTTTTTGGTTATGGTTGTGCAGATCCTTTAAATAGTACATATAGCAAATAGGAAGAATTGATATGAAATTTGATTCAAATGTTTCAATTTGTCTAATTAGCAATAAAGTGGGTGTTCGAATAACGAACTAAACATTGACTCTTTCAAAATCAAGCAGGTCTGCATCTATCAGATGCGGGGTAC
>JAOUZG010003113.1:1015159-1041585 GCA_026289955.1 Argiope argentata
AAAAAAAAAAAAAAAAAAAAAAAAAAAAAAAAAAAAAAAAACCTAGACATTATGCCACTAAAACCCTGCCATCTGAAGAGTCTAACGTTTTCAGAAGATTTGGTTAGATTCCCACATATATATAAACTGCAAAGTAATTTTCATGTAGCTTTTATAATTACTAATCAGGCAGGAACAAATATCAAAGGATTTTAATAAAGGTTTCCACAAAAATTAACTCTTTCTCCCTGAAATAAAAGAAGGGGGAGGACTCCACTTTTTACATACATAAATGAAATTTCTACTTATTTGAAGTAAGTAGTTTTTGTTTCTAAAAGAATAGCTGAATGAGTTTAATAAGGAATCTTGCAAGAGTCAAAATCTAATCTTTGAATATATATATATATAATTTTTGGGTAGGTTTAAATGTGGCAGATGAGAAAATTTGTTACCTTGCGAAGAATTAAAAAAATAATAAAAGTTAAAGTTTAAAAAAATTCAATAAAAAAGTGTGCAAGAGGAATAATAATAATAATAATAAATTGGAAGTATATGATTGTTTTAATAATACTGTATCTCTTTTAAAAAATATAACATAGTATTAGATTAATGTTTCTTAAACAGACAAATTTAAGTTTATTTGCAGAGAGGGAAGTATTGCATAAAGAAATTAACATTTAAAAATTTCCTTTTAAAAAATTTTAATCTTTAATTTTTTAGGAAAATAATCCTTTTGTCCAACAATTTTTACTATTAAGTAATGAATATTTGATTTATATTTTTCTAACTCAATTACAATTTTATTATTCAACTAATTATGAAAAATAAATAATGAATATTAAAACAATTAATAGAGTACATTCCCAAAAAGATCATATTTTTATAATACAATGTTTTTTAAAAACATTCAACTATATTTTATTATGTACAATTATTTTAGAAATTATGATAAATCCTCTTAAAAATATTGCTGTTTTCCCTTGAATATTTTTACAGCATATATTTTTTGAGGACCATAAGGGGAAAATAAAGCAGAATAATTACCCTGGCTTTGATAAAAAGTCCACCAGTATCATAAACTATTCCTTTGCCAACCCAAGCTATAGTTTCTTTGGCACCACGCACAGTGTGGCTTAATATAGCAAGAGCAGGAGGATGTTCTGCAGCTCTGCCCACAGCACTGAGTCCTTGTAAGAAATGTAAAATGCATAAGAAAAGAAAGGTCAAAATTTTAAAATTACTACAGCTTTTAGAGAGCTTAAAGAAGAGAATTCTTTAACATCTTAAAAAAAAATTATTAATTTCAAAGAACTACTAAAAATGATTAAATTCACAGCCTGTTAAGATGCTTCTGTTACATCCCTTAACAGATAATAGATTTTTTTACTGTACAAAAGAAGTAAAATTATAGAACTGAGTCATTACTTTTAATGTCCCCCTCCTTCAGGTTTAAAAATGCACATAAAAATATAATTTGGGTTTCCACTCAAATCTGGGGGTTTTTTTGCACAAAAATTCAAAATACCAGAATTTATACAAACAGTACTAATGTGCAATCAGTTATAATGGAATAGGGTTTTAAGGAGTTAAAAAAGCAAGAAAAAGGAGCAACAGTTAAATATAATTCTAAATAATAGCCTATTAAATGGATATTTAATTTTAAATACAGAAAAAAAAATTATATTCATTTATTAGTTAGAATTTAGCTAAATTTTTTTTACACATTTGAGACAGAATATATTACCTATCATGCCTCTAAATAATGTCACACAAAATTAAGGTCTTGGATGAATTAACATTTTTGTTACCATGATACAAATAATTTAATGATTAATTAGCAAAAAATATTACAAAACAAAATTAATTTTTTTATTCATTTATTTTTTGCCAATTCAAGTATTTAAGGATCAGCAGAATTTTTAGCAATCAATTTCATAGAGCTAACGGATCTAATTTGTAACAAATAAGACATGACATTTTTGTATGGCATGATATTGATTTTTCAACTATTTCACTTTCAGTGAACATAAGTGAAACCATTATTATATCATTGAATGGATTAAAGTATGGATATGATGCAACAAATTTTTATGCCCATAAAAATTAAGCTTTTAATTATTTTTCTTAAAATAAAAAGTTTAAAATTGGTTTATTTTCATAACCAATTTGGATCTGATTTCGACATTAAATTTGACAAGACATACCTTTAAGATACACATCAAGGATAACTCTTTTGAATTGGCATGCCTTCCCAAAATACTTAGACTTTTTATCTTTGTACATAGTGAGGTGTACATAACAAATTTATTTTGTGACTTCTTGAACACATTCTGCAAAATCAGGATTCACTTTTCTGTCCATCTAATTGCTATTACATACAGATTTTGAGTAACACATTGTTTAAAAAATATTCTGTAATCTATTTTGAATAAACTAACAAATCTCAATGAACAAACCCAAGTATGATAGAATAAACACAACCACACTACTTCTGCAGATTAAATGTTGAGAATCCCAGCAGAGAAAGGAATTCTAGTCTTTTATGTACTTTTAGAAGCCATGCACATATTCATTAGCTGCAATTTGGGAATCTTTATAATGTTTTAATAAGTTTGCTGATCCAAAAATGCAGTTTTTAATTAAATACAGTTTGAAGTAATTTCATGCAATAAACACAAATTATTGAAAAAAAAATCACAACTTATCATTTTATAGACTATTTAAGGAACAAAAAAAATTATATAGCCTTTTAAAATCATTTTTTAAAAAAATATCCAATACATTTATAATAAAAGAAATCCTAATAAAGTCATTAAATATAATTTATTAGAAGAAATCAAATCATTAGTAGGGTTTAAGCAATGAAGTTGAAAAAACATAAAACATAAAAGCAACTCTATAAATGCAATCTATTATAATAAAAATGCAGCTCGAAATGCGTTGCTAAGCGCAAAACTAGAGAACGGCTCGACCGATTCGGCTAATTTTTATTTTAATATTTTCGTTAAGACACGAGGATGGTTCTTATGGTGAGAAAAAATTAAAAAACTGCGTGGAAAATAGTTAAAACGACACTTTTCTCACTTTCCCGCCAAAAACCTTCATTTCCTTCCCCCACACCAACTGAGTGAGATAGCAGGAAGTAATAAATTATGATTTGTTTAGAAAGAAATACGGGAAGTCAGTTGGTTTTCAGTCATAGATAACGGGATGTTTAAAAAAGAAAGAAAATAGCTGCTTTTATTATTAGTCTGTATGAATATTTAATCTATCCCTTCTCAAAATAAAATTTGGGCAGGGAAGAAAAAAAAAGAATAACAAAGTGAAAATAGGGTTTGTAGAAACAAAATTAGTGAAGAAAAAAAGGATAGAAAAAAAAAAAAGAAGAAAAGGAAAGAAGGATGTGTGTGTTTCAATATTATTTCCTCTATGCGCGGCATTTTCCAAGCTGTTTTTAAACTTTGAAAACCAATTGTGTCTTTATTGTTTAGTGTGTTTACATTTATGAAAATGTGAATCTCACTATTATTTAAAAACGTAGAATTTTAGATCTTTCTCTCCACCATTTAAGTAAAATATCAATTCCGGGACAATCATTGCTCGGATAGAAATAGAAAGATGAATAGTACAATGAACAGAACATGATGATGATGAAAATAATACTAATACTCTAATGCTCTAATGATGCTCTAATGCTCTAATAATAATACTCTAATGATGAAAATAATGATGAAAATAATACTAAATAATACTCTAAATGAATTATATGATTAAAAAAATTTGTTTGGTTTAAAAATATTTTGATGAAAAACCTGTTATGAGACACAGCTACATAAAATATTATATGAAAATTTTTGCGAGCACTAATACTGGCGAACCGACTGGTCGCCAAAGGCGGCTAGTGATTAAATAAAATTGCAATAGCACATATGATTGATAGTTCAAGTTCTTTTTTTTAATTAGAATTTTCCTTTTCTTTTGCAATTTCAGTAAACAAAAATATTTTACAGTTAACATGAACCAATACTGCAAACAAGTAAGTCACATTGGAGAGTTGCAACTAAAAAACTATATAGTGTAAATTTGAGACAACACAATGATTTCTTTATAGCAAATTAAGGCCTTCTTAATTTCAAATGGCCAAATAAACCATTATTATCATGACAAAAATTACTTTTTAATGTAGAAATTTTGTTTAAGAAACTACTAATAGTTTTAATTAATAAAAATTATAAATGTTCAGATTTATTTTGGTTACTTTATATAAACTGATGTGCAAAATTTAAGTAACAGTTTGTTTTTTTTTGCCATAACTCAATGAAAAATCATATGAGAGACAATATTTTGTATTTAATTTATGATGAAGGCATATTAGGGCAAAAATGAATATAATGCATATAGTAAGGAATCAAACAAAATATAAAAAGGGTTTTACTGAACTCATACTATTCCTGCACAAGATTGTCCGTCCAAGAGAAAGAACAACAAACAGATGTTCCTTAGTATGGGATATGCCCTTGCTTATTGCGATCATTGCTTTGCCCCGTTTCGCCATACTCACCACCAGATTGTTCAGCAATTCTTGAGGTAAGAGTACCCATCCCTCAATTAGCATCTGTCTCAGTTTTGGGAGTAATCATGCAAAAGGCGTCTTCCTAAATCCTCCCAAACATGCTCTATGGAATTTAAATAAGGAGAGAATGATGTCAATCCATTCGAGTGATATTTTCACTTTCCAATAGCTGCTGAACATCAGCAATTCGGTGTGGCCGAACATTGTCATCCATAAAAATAAAGTCTGGTCCAACAGCAACTCAAAAGAGATGCACATGGAGAAGGAAACCTCCCTACAATATCAACCTTTGGTAACAGGACCTCTGTTGAAAATGTGGTGCTCAGTCTGACTGTTCTGCATAATACCTCCCCGATGATAACTTCAGGACCGCTATAGAAGTCTCATTCTGTGACGTTACTGGGATGAAACCTCGTCCCAACTGTCTCTAAATCAACCGGAGTTGAGAATCAATTGTGGCACTCAAATCATTCTTAAAGAGGACATGACTCCATTGATGATTTGTGCTCCTTACATCACTTTAAATATGGCTAGCTTTCAAAGAGATGCAGCATTTAGGATAGTAGGTGGATTGGTCATCGTGAAGGTGTTTGGTCACAGTAAACCATGACACTTGTCACCAAGTTACTGAGCAAAGGCGCTTGCTGGCTGTTTTATCCTACAGGATGATATTTGGTCATCCACTACAGTTTCCCTATGGTACCTTTATAACAACTGTACCTATGGTCTGTAAGACTTTGAAAGCAGGTTAAATAACACTTTTGTTGATTTTGACATCTTCAGCTACACAGGTCAAACTCGGACCCCTTCCAGCTTTTTGATAATTCTTTATGTGTGAAGTTGTCCAGGTGATTTCTTCTAGCTGTATTTCATGAAAGAATTCACTTACATTTGCAGCTAATGTCTTTCAATGTACCTCCATTCTTTCTTTCCACGTAGTTTTGAGATGTGCATAATGACTGTACATGTCATGTATACACTCACATCCCCTATGATATTTTGTTCTTGACACTTGCATATGTATCAGTTTTCTACTGAATTATGTGTTTACTGTACTGATCACAATAACCCCTTCTCTACAATTTCATGGCTACTAGCTTAACATTTATAATGTCACTTAAGTTTTGCACACCAGTGTAGTTTACAAAGTTTAAGACAACCATGGGTAAAAATAATTTATAATAATTTAAAATATTTATTAAAATTGCTCCTTGGAATTACTGTATGTTTAAGATAAAATTATTTACCGTGATAATGGTTATATTTAAAATGAAATCTAACTCTTGGTATTACTATTGCTGAAAAGACTAAAAACAGCTTTTTTGATAATTGTATGAGCATAAATTTACACAAAGCTATACATGAATGGACATATAAATGTAACATTTGAATAATTTCATCCAAAATTTGTAACAAATTTAGTTTAAAGATCTAATAATTAATTTCTGTTCCACTAACTCTTTTGGTTGCTGTATTATTATGCATAACAAATAGAATGTGTTTTTTGGGAGGGGGAGGGGATAGTAGAAAATTTAAAATATAAATGTTCCTAAAAATCTAAAGGCCATAATAATTTTAGGATATTTGAAATACTTTTTAGTATTACAAATTCTAGAAAGAAAGAGAGATCATTATTTAACATCACTATATCCATTTATATATGTGTTGTAATGCACTTCAACATGAATGCACTTATTGCTACTTTTAGAGGAGTGGTATTCACTAAAATATTCAATTTTTTTTTATTTTGAAAGGAATCAAAATAGTTGATATTCTTTAAAATTAATTACATTACAAAGGAAATGTAAATTAATTTATATTATTTGAAGTTAATAATAAGAATAAAATTTACAGGTGACCAGATTATTGCCAGAATTATCTAAATACTATAAAAATTTCTATCAAAATTTATATAATTTGTAATTAAAAATAAATATCATACAGCAAACTAGTTGCGCCATTTAGTTTTTATTTAAAATAAAACCTTACCTCCAAATCCTCGTTTTCGTAACTCCTCACCACGAATGACCTCAGGTCTGATATTCAGAGCATCTCCTACTTTATATATCTCCTAAAAAAGGCATAAGTCAACATTTTAAAAAGTACTCCCATTTAGTTTTAAATATTTCTGTTTCCCCCCAAATAAGCAAAAACATAAAAAATAAATTTTAAAAAATCTGCAGCTATTCTATAAAAAATAAAATTCATAAGACTAAAGATCAAAAATCTTACTGCACATTAAATACACCATTTTCAATTTCAGAATTATATTTGAACTTAATTTCAGCTTTGCAAATTTGTTTCAAAATAAAACTGAAAATTACATGCAAAAGTTTTTAGTTTCAGCATATTGCATCAAAAATTATATGCTAAATTTAAAATCATACTTTCATTATATAATATTATAGAATTGAATGAAAAAATTCCCTTTTTTATAGTGTTAAATGATTTTATTCTCAGTTTAGCAATAAAACTGAAACTAAACAAAAATTGGTTTTCAATCCCCCCCCAATAAAAAAAATATTAACTGAATTATCTTTTATTGCTTACAAAATATTTAAATTGTTTACAAGCAACTGGTAAATTAATTCAAAGAAATTTTATAACATAATTGATTGAACTGAAAATGGCATATGTTTAATAATATTAATGGTTATTTTACAAAACTATTCTTAATTATAATTATTATTACTTTGTTTTTGTGTGTGTATATATATTGTTACAAGCGGGCAGGTGCCGCGAAAACACGCAAAAGATGGCGACATTTGGCAAGGAGCTGCGCGCCAGCTTGGTTGGTTTGGCGAAAGGAATAGTCTAGTAGCCGCTGGACCTCGCGTGTTGTTTTGAGAAGTTTCACGTGTTTCGAGGCACTCGCTTCCTTGGCTATATAAGGGACGAATAGCTGGAGTCAGTTTAGTTTTTCCCCTCTCAGAAGAGAAGCATCTCGCTGGACTAGCAGATTAGTGAACTGTGTTTGCATTTGCTGTTAACGTTATATTATTGAGCTCGCTGCAATTTACTGTTGCTGTGCTATACGATAGCTGTTTTGCAATCTGTTTTTATTGTGTGCAAGACTTGCATTTACGCTATAAGTGACTGTTGACTGCTGGATTGTATTTATCTGAAATTTCTACTTTATCAATTATGCTGTAAATAACTGTAATTAATTTGTTTGTGCTGCCCTCAAGTGAAGTCCATTCAATCCGAACCTGCTACGCTAAAAATGCAACTATATATATATATATATATATATATATATATATATATATGAGTGTGTGTAATTTATTAAATGTTTAATATCTTAAATAGAAATCCCTTATTTCCTGATTACTCTGAAGGTCTAAAATTATTTTTAAAAATCAAAACAGTGTAATAGTACCTCCACCTGAATTTAAAAAAATAGAAACTGCTATAAAGAAGTTAAAAATAACAAACAAATGGGCATGATTACATCAAAGCTGAGCCTTTGAAATGCTGTGGTTGAGTACTTCTAAAGTCAATCTAAAATCTTATAACTGATTTCTGGAATGCTCAAATATTGCCTTCTGATTGAAACACAAGCTTATACAGTCAATATATAAAAAAAGGTGATGAATGGATTTTTTAATTATAGAGACATCAGTTTGTTATCCACTATTTGTAAAATTTTGTCTAATATACAAAAGACTTAAACAGTATATAGACCCTCAAATCAGAAATCATAAGTGGTTTTCACAGGGGAAAATCTAATAAAAATAAGATTTTTGCACTTGGACAAATTATGGAAAATACCAGAGAATTTGGTATTATTACATATTATCATTTTATAAATTCAAAGAAGTTTTTAATAGTATGGAATCGTTTGTATGAACCCTAGCTGAATTTTAAATATCACTTAAGCTAATTAGACTTGTAGTTGCAAGTATGCTCAATATCACTTGCAGAGTCAAATTCTTAGGATCTTTATCAGAAGAAATTACTACTAATAATGGATAATGGAATCAGACAGGGCAATTCTTTATCCAGTCTTCTTTTAATCATTTCTTTAAAGAAAGTCATAAAAGATTCAGGAGTCAATATCAAAGGCAATATATTTTCAAAATCAGCACAAATTTTGGCCTATGCCAATGACATTGACAACTTTTCAAGAACCATTCCTGCATTAAAAGATGCTTCTCATTCTTTAGAGCATGCTGTGAATACTATGGGACTTATCATAATCAGCAAAAAGACCCAGTATATGTATGAAGTAATTAATGGAACCAGCCATGAATCTAGAAATTGGTTCTCCCAACTTTCAGGTTGCTCAAAGCTTCCCTTGGTTCTATAGTTACTAATGACAACAGCATAATTAAGGAGATTCAAGGTCATCTAATGAATGCAAATAAACCTTTTACGACTAAAACAATATTTGAAATCCTCACTATTATAATAATAAAATAAAAAAACCAATGTAAAACTTTAATTAGATCAACACTTACCAATGACTTAGAGACTTGACCCTGACCAAAGCCGGAGAAAATAAAATAGCAATTTTTTAAAGAAATATATTGTGAGTTATTCTTGGTGGGATAGAAATTAACAATGTTTGGAGAAGAATGTACAACTTAGAGCCACATAAAATCTATAGAGAGCTAGATTTTATAAAGTTCATAAAAATAAAATTAGATGAACTGGACGGCTCATATATTTAGAATGATTCATTCCATTCCATTAGCTCATATATTTAGATGATGATTCCATATTAAAAAAACAATTCTTTTAAATAAACCTCAAACATGTAGGAAAAGGGGTAGACCCACAACGAAATAGATGGAGTCAGAAGATATGGACTTCCTGGATATCCAAGAAATTTATTTAGAAATTTACTGGATATCCATTCAAATGTTAAAAATAGAATGCGGTGAAACATAATTCAGGGGAAGGCACTGGCCCATCCAGGGCTGCCTAGCCAAATATGATGATGCAATGTTAATGAAACCATTTCACAGGTATTAAAGAAGCAAAAAATGCCCATCATTCAGTATTTTAATATAAAATATATTTTTTCTGAACAAAACATTCTGATATGATTTTTCATTTCAACAATTTTCCTGTAATTGTATCAAACACTAAAAAAATATTGAAAGTAATTTCTTTAACTTTTAAATAAAATTTTTTAACCTCAAACTTTTAATGATATTTGTTATTTTGGGCCTTTTTAGAATGAAAAGAGAATTCAATATGCAATTCCAGAAAGATGTTTTAAAATGTGAAGATATATTTCTTAATATAATTATGTAATATTCTTTTTAATTTAATTTTTTGTCAGGTAATACTAGAAGTATTTCTGAAACTTTTAATAAAAAATTCATTTGACTCCTCTAACCAATCTCTGATAAATAATCACAAAAGAATCATGATATATATGTTAAATGTCACCCTACGATATAAGTTAATGGTATAGGATCAATATTAATATATTTTTTTTGTAGCTCAGCAAATTTTTCAGTTTTGTGAATTTCAACAAAACGAATATAACAGATGTTTTATTAAAAATTGCATCAAAGCATCGAAAATGAAAGAAGATTGAAAAATTACACAATTCCTAATGCATTTGTATTTATCTGCATGCCTTATTCATATTTACAACAGTTTTCAGAATTTATATACAATGTAAGACAATCATAATTCCTACAAAAAAAAAGCCTATTTCAGATGAATTAGGAAGAAGAATAAATCCCAATGTATTCAAGATGCTCTATAATATTTCACTCTGAGAATTAGAATAAAAATTTAATTTTGCAATATCCCCCCTGCCTCTATCATAATTGCTAATTGAAAAAAAACTAACAATAAAAAATTATTTTAAAAAGGCACATCCACAAATATGTAAAAAAAATTACCCTAAAAAAAAAGAAGCAATATTTGTTAATTTGAAATAAAACTTTTAAAATCAATTATTTTGAAGGAAAAATATATTAGCAACATTGATAAATTTATTAGAAGCAGTTTAAGAAAATATGCATATAATTTTAAAAAGAAGTATGGTCACTGAGTTCCGATCAATGTTGAAATTTTCAAGTTCCTAGTTCATTGGGAGCTAGTTTAAAACTGAATGTAAACTTAGCACTTAACCAACAAACATAATAGGAAGCTATATAATAAAAAAAGGCTTTCTTATATAAATTATTATATTTGTGGTTAAAGAATTATTTTGAAATTTCAGATGCAATTTCAAAAAGGATTAAAACAACAATTCAATATTGGTTTTGATTTATTCAGATAATTATTGATGAAAAAGTTAAAGGCGGTGCTCACAATTTTTCCAATTCATAAATAACCGGTCAATTCTTTTTTTGAAGAACTCATTGGTGATAAGACAAATTTATTCACCAAGAAAACAAAGACCAGACTCTACTAAAACACAAAATACATACAAGAATAGAAAATATAATTCTTAAATCAAGAAAAAAATTCAGAACCAATTAAATCCATTACCTCCAGAAACAGGTCAGTATGCATTTCATTGCAAGGTGTGTCAACAATCCTTCCTGCTGTACGAATTGCATCCCCTGCTGTTTGAAGACAATTAATATCGGCATCCGTGAGGGGAAGATGCTTGTTAGAATTGTTAGAATCACAAACAATAAATTCAACTGTAACAGTATAAGATGAACTAACACTTTTCTTGCTATATACTGGATAGCTGCGTGCAACAGCACATGCTGAAGCTAGAAGATATTTGTATTCACATACAACCTAAACAAAGAGGAAAATATATATAAATTAAAAAATCATATTTCTAACTTGTTGAAATAAAGAGCCTCCTTTACATTTTATTATTTGCAATATAATTATATGTTCAAAAATAACTTTAACATATTTCAAACTGGATTCTTCTTGAATTAAAAAAATAAATAATTCTTCCATAAAAATATTATTATTTGGAACAGAATTAAACATGTTTCAAAATTCTTTTACTTAATATTAAATCAAAATTCAAAGCATAACTAGTTTTTTTAAAAAAAATTCCATAAAGAACTTTATGAAAAAACCTTGGTAAGAAATAAGAATTTCTGATGTAAAATAAACATAAGGTAAAATGAAAGTTGGAAATGAATATTATACTTCATTTTGATCTGATTCAATCCCAGTCACTCAATGAAATGGAAAAATCTGTTTAGATTTTCATATTATATATATATATATATAATCTTCATGCATTTCATATAAAGCAGATAATTGACAGTGACTCAGAATTTTGCTATCTTATTAATAATTATGATTATTAGTAATTACTAATTAATTTACTAATTAATATGTGCAAATGAGGAAGCCTTTTTTATGGAGAATTATAGCTATATAAATTCTTGAAAATTTACTACCTACAGACAAAAACAAATTTTAAATATTCATAAATAGATTTATTCAAACAAACAAAAGTATAAATCAAATGTGCTCTAGTAGTCTTACATATTTTTTTAAAAATTTACAGGTGTATTAAATCAAAAACAGTATTGAGAAATAAAAATACTCCAAAATGAAGATTACAATTCTGAAATCATGATTTAATTATTTTCTGTAAAGTTGAAAGTGTTTTGTTAGGAATGTTACTTGATTGACAATAGTCAGGTCAATCTGAATACTAACTTATCATAAATTTGAAAAATTGTTTCTTTAAATTAAAAATTGTAATCATGCAGTCAGTGCCCTCTGTTCTCTTAATTTCCTTTAAAAAAAAAACAACTTATTTTTACTTAAATATTATTAATAAGTTTAATTTAATTTCTGTGTAAGTATTTTTAAGAAATTTTTTTGGCATATTAAAATAAATTTTTTAATTGTTAACTTTCTAGAAAGTCAGTTTTAATATTTGCATCTAAAATCTAGAATATCAATTCATTTTTTCAAAATTACAAATCAAAGATACTGCATCAAAACAACAACAGCAATATTGATGCCGTAAGAAATATAACAATAAAAGCTTTCATAGAATTCAAATACATCATTATAAAAAAAATGCCCTTTCACAAACAAAAATTTTTTTAGTGTTGTTTCTTAATAATTAATACAAAACTTATATGATGGTAGCTCTGTTAAAAAATGTTTTTTCACTTCTTAAAATGTATTTTAATGATCATAGCTGTATGAGCTGTTAAGCCAGAATGGTCATTTATCTGACTCAGTGCAATCTTCATGAATATATCTTATATTATTCATGAAGATATGTGAACCTAAACATGAAAACTTTATTGTTGATCCCATTATATCTGCATATTTTCTATAAAATAAAAATTCAAATATGCAGGGAAAGCAAACAGTAATTGCAATATTGGTAGGAGGTACCAGCTTAGTCAGATAATGAAAGTTACCAGTTTTGGAGTTAGTAGTCTCAAAAGAGCAATATATTTTAACAATGAGGCAAGAAATAAGAATAGGTATTTACTGCTATGGAGAAAATAAGAATAATCAGAAACGTTAATCAGATTTTACGAAATTATCAATATCAAATAATTTTATTATGTATAGCATTTTTGTTTTAATATGCCTATTTTGTAACTACATTCATTAAAACGAAATTTTCATATATATATATATATATAATTATTTTTGTTACAATACAAAAAATAGAATTTTTATCAATAGGACACAGAAAAAAAGCAAACTCCCAGAAGCTGTACTTTTCTGTCATCACAAATTTATTAGTACCAAATCAATCGTCCTATATTACAAAGAAAATATATTAAGAATAATGAAGGAGAAACTAAAAGAATATTTACATTACCACAATATATTCATCTTTTCCTGTTGAATGACATTTAATGAATTTAGATAATATATGGCAATGAGAAGGAGTATTATGTCTTGAGCATTTAGCATTAATTTTTGCAAGATTAGCATACTTCATGTAAAGAGGTACCAAATCCAAATGAGAACCTTTTATTTGGTCCATGGCACTGTCATAAAGCTAAAAAGGAAAAGAGAAAAAACTGTTAATTAAATATATTTAAAGAAAAAAAATTAACATAAATTTTGTTTGAATTTAGAATTGCGTAAATCACATATTTGCAAATGCAGCTGCCCTTACTCTAATTAAGAAGATTGTTATCTTAATTAAGTATTTAAATTATACATTGGTGTTTTCAATTTTGTTTATATAGTTAGTTCAATTGTATAACAGATCCTTAAAGTTTAACAAAACATTATTGAATTCTATTATACACATAATCCTCACATCTCCTAATTTTCAGAATGGAGTATTTCAATATTTTTAACCAGAATATACAAACACATTAAAAGTCTAATATAACTGCTTTACTATTTAAAAAACTATAAATTCCTTTTCAAAACAGAATAATCAGATAAATAAGCAAAAATTCAAAAAATGAAAATGATAAGATAATGATACTTATCAATACCAAAACCTTATTTTTGATTATATATTTGAAAATGCCAAGTTTTAATAATAATAAAATTTTTCTAATATTATTAATCAAATTACTGATAGAAAATATATTTATCATATAGCACAAAAAATATACCTTAAAAGATGCACAGTAAAATTATCAACACACCTCTTTAGTTACTCGTGTACCAAATTTCATGAATACCTCTTCAAATGGCACAGTAATCAGATGCTGTCTTTGTCCAATAATAAGCACACCATTCTTAAGAGGATCAGATGGTGCCAATTTATTACAAAATTTTACAGTTACTTCAACCATTTTCTATCATAAAAAAAAATGTACGAAACATTACAAAGACAAGAAAAATAGTAAGTTTTAAATACAAAATAGTAGTTTTAAATACAAAATACATAAAAACAAAATTGCAGGCTTAACAAAAGAAAAAAAATGCAAATTCAAATATCAATTAAAGAGGATGCCATAAGTCTAGATTGTTTTTGTAATCTACCTTTGATGACTAAGAATTTAGAGAAAATACATTAAAAAAAAGTAAGATAAAAGCATTAAAAAATATACATAAAACTATCTTTTCCACAAAAATACAGCTTAAAACTACATGAAAAAAAAGAAGAAAAAAAAAAGGATCAGAGACAAAGTATACTTTTATTAATTAAAAATATTGTTACAAGAAATGAATATATGATTAATTTTTTTATTAATTTGTAGAAATTTAAGTGCATGTTCTTGCCAATTTGATAATTTTCTCTTTTCTTTTTTTTTAAGGAAATATTCATTGAAAACTATTCTGACATTACAATAATGAATTTACTACCTACAAACTAACTTCCAGTTGATAATCTAGATCATATTAATTAATTAGTTTCAAAAGAATTAAATAGTAAAAGTCTTGAAATAATACTTCTGATTTTTGTAATAAAGTTTTAATTTCTTCAGTTCTAAAGTTGTACTATTAAAACTTTCTTGCACATTTGTGACTGTTAAGCTAGAAACAAAATTATCTCATGCTAAGTTTATAAATATATCATTAATTTTTTTCTTCTATTTATACATTTACTACTGTTCAAAAAACCATAACGTTTTCTATGTGAACACCACATCTTTCACTATAAAGAATTAAAGATGGACAAGGCTAACTGTATACCCTTAACAAGTTGTATAAACTTCATATTAAAAATTGGGAAGTTAGTATATGACAAGTTATCCATTATTTATATTTTATCTAAAAGTCGGATTACTGAATACCTGAAGTTTTCATTTTCTGCAACATCATAGGTTAGGAAGCAATTACAGCAGCAGATGCATTAATAAATTTAATTAAAATGGCTTGTAAAATCATAATTTTAAAATAAAAGATAAAAATATTTAAAAAAAATAAATTTCCAGTTATTTTGTTAACATACAATTCAATATAATAACTATTATAAAATATTAAAATCATTTTTTCAAATTCATTAGCAATGGGTACAATTTTTCTAAAACCAAAATTCAATAAAGTCCAACTTTAATTCTGAAATTATTAAAATAATATATTGTCAACAAGTATACAAATATATGCAAAATTTCTAAAACTTTAAAATATCATAAAATGAATGAAAAGTTGATAAAAAAAACTTTCTAACACAAAACATATTAAACAAAAATCCTTACATATATGATACTTTTTAATTAAATAAAAACATATCAAAATAGTGTGGTTTGGGAGAGGTATAAGATTTACCTTGTGCGTATGCTAACATTTATTTAATGATAGCTACCTCGACAATAAGCTATTTTGTTGAAAATATTTTATTATTATTTTCTTTATGCACAACTTTATGATTTCTTCCTAATCCCATTTTTAAGCATCAAATTATTATAAGCATTAGTCAGCATTTAAACAGCCTTCTATTTTTGAAAATGAATCTTTCTATGGAGTCAAGGTCCATACCATCATAGTGTTTTCTAATCTATTATATAACTTCACTTAATTTTTCATATAAATTGTACAAAGAAAGCACAAACTCTTCTTTAGCTTTCAACAATAGGATAAATAATGAAATTAAATATTTCTAAGCAATAAAAAGATTCTGAATTTTAGTGTAATAATAATATATATATTTGGAAATTATACATTAAAAAGATTAAATTTAGAACGAAACAACAACCCTCTCCCCCACCAAATTGATATAATTTTAAAATAAAACAATTTTTAAATTTTAAAAATGGTGTAAAACTTATTTTTCTGCGGCAAAACTTTCGAAAATAATAATAATTACAAAAGGTGATATCTACAACCTTTGTTGTTCCATTATTCTACTACTAAATATTTAACATTCTATTCAAAAATATTTAGCTGCATCATCACATATTCAATTACTAACAAATTTTAATTACAATGCATTCCAAATTTAGGATAGCTTTTCATTTATATGATAATTTGAAAAAACTTACATAAATAATTGTAATAAAAAAGACTTGCAAAGGCTACTTTTTTCCCCAGTTATTCAAAAATATTCCAATAAACACAATGAAATCCAGAAATCAACATTAATACATCAATATCAAAAATTTTTGTCCTTAGCAAAGAATGTAAAAATATTTTATTGCTTCAAATAACTGGTAATATAGAATCAAAAAGTATTTGATACGAATATACTATATTCAAACAGAACTAGCATTAATTATAAAGATGGATACAGAAACACTTTTAAAAGCTTAATTTTAAAAAAAATTAAAATCTCAATTCTGGTACTGATCAGTTGCACTTAGATAGCGAGGAAATAGAGAAATTTGAAAGAAGTATGGTGTTGGGATTTATAGCAACAACGGCTGCTATCCCCTATTTCAAATTCTTAGTACAAAATGCATATTTAACACAAGACAGGACAAATGTTGTTATCACCTGAATATGAAGAGGTTACAGTTAGTAGATAACAGAATACTGTAACGGTTTTTGTTGCCAAAAATCCTATTTTCATCACGTTTCAATCAATCAATCAAAATAAGTATGTAAACGACATCAATGAGTTGTATGCTATTGCTTTGTTTACTAGTCAGTTATTGACGGTAGCGGAAGTATCCCCATCATGTATAAGTTATAGAGGTAATTAGGTTGTTGCTATTAATCCCAACACCTTACTTCTTTCAAATCTAGGTAATTAGGTTTAGGTCGTTTTTAAAAGCGTGGAAGTTTGTCATTTTTCTAGAAGCTACAACATTTAAAGGGGGTAAAAGTTGTTTGGTGCTTCAGATATTCTTATTTTAATCAAAAGTTAGGTTGCTGATAAAATAATTTTGTGGATTATACGGAGATATTTTTTAAATTAAAAATATTATAGGATTTTTTAACAAATTTCTTTTATTTTGCTAATTATGGACATTTATCAGGTATTAATATTAAGCATATTATTTGCTATTTGCATCATATAGTCATACATGCTTAATATTATATATGCCTGTAGCCTTGCTCAGAAATATTCATTATAGTGTATGCACTTCAATTTTTCAACACAAATGATAAAGCACTGGGAAAGCTTTGTAATTCTTAATTATATGATAATTTTTTTAAAAATCAAACACATGATAGAATTTTGAACTCAAACAATGCCATGTGCATTGAGCAAAACAAGTATCACATACACAATTTTTTACCTTTGTAAAAATAGAATGCAAATTTAATGTCATGGTTTTACTATTAATTAATTTAAATAGGAAGCAAATAAAAGTATTTTTTTCTTCCTTAAGTATCAATACACTATGTTAAAAAAACATTTTCTCATGCCAATAAAATATTTACACATGAGATATTGACTGTTAAAAAAAGCTTTAAACATGAATATTATGGAAATATTTAGCTCATCAATTTTGCTGCAATTTAGTTGCATCAAACTGTTAGCTTCAGATTTTAGTTACATATTATTAAAGTTACATATTATAAAAGTTGGAACTAGGATTCTGAAGAGTTTTTGTTCTTATGGCTCTGAAAATAAATGAAAACTCTGTATCTAGAAGATTATACTTCTTCACAATTCAGAATTAAGTTACTGAGATATAAATAAAAAATTAAAATTTTCTAGAATTTACTATGCAATTATGAAGAAAAAAGAAACTAATTTGATAATAATTAAACTATGAACTGGGTATCCAAGAAGACTTGATACCAAAAGAGAGCCACCATAAAAGAATCTTCAAAAATCCATCTTGCTGAAAATTGTTGATGTTGCTTCAACATTGTGGACAATAGTTATACCACAAACTATTAGAAAAGTTTTTTAAGATGTAAATATTCAAGGAAGAGCTTTTTGAGGGGAAAAACATTTATTAATGAAACGATTAAGAATGAAAAGACTAGAACAAGACAAGACTAGAATTTATAAAATTTTATGTCAGTAAATCACAGGAGTTTTGGAAAAATGTTATTATTATTATTATTTGACGAAAGCAGTTTCAATATATTTGGCTCAAATGGTGAAAAAACTGTATGATAAAGGACAAATACTTTTCTTTAAATTATAAACTTGAAACCAACTGTGAAACATGATAATGGTCATATAATAATTTTGAAATATATGCCTTTTAATAGAATTGGTGAAATGATCTTTTTTTGAAGGTTATATGAGTACCAAGCAATATATTATACTTTGGAATAATGTATGTAATAATGCTCTGAAGGAATTTGTATTATTTCCTACAGAATAACATTGTAAAGTCCACTGTATACATTATAAGGTTAGAGTTGTTATATCATGTAAAAAATAAATGTTAAGCACTATCAAAATCCCCAGAACTTAATCTAGTTGAAAACTTATGACTTATTTTGGATATGAAAATAAGAAAAAGAAACTTTGTAATAGCATCAGGGCTAAAACAAGCACTTAGGGAAAAATGGCTACAAATTAGCTGTAAAACCTCTCATGAATTAATTTAGCCAATGCTCAGAGTTTTACAAACTGTAATTAAAGCAAATGGCACACTTAATAAACATTAGCACAATTTTTAACTGATTAATAATTCCTATATTTCTATTCTTATTGCTAATGTGCAATTTTTCGGGGGGATGTGAGTGCATGGTTGTACAAATGTTTTTTTACACATTCATTAAATATAATTATTAAATTGTTCATTAAATATATTTATTTTTAAATTTTTTTTTTTATTTTTAATTTTGGTACAATTATATTTTTACGTATGATACAACAAATTTAGCTAGCATGCAAATGCTTTTTTGCCCATTATATATGAGTTGGAAATAAGAGATTGCTCATATAGAATATCTAACTTTAGATAATTTATTACATAATACATTCATTTCAATGCCATAATCAAGAAAATCACAACTTTTGGGGAAGATTAATATGCTTTCTTCTTTATATCTTTATACAGGATGTTTCTAAATTGTGAAACAAGTATTTATTTCCTTTATAGATTTCAGTTATAAAGTTTCTTTAAATAAGGTTGAAAATTATATGAATGTGCTCTTTGAATTTTTTGGAAGTTGGTTATAAAAAGTTAATATTAATTTTTTTATACAGTCCCTATAATTTAAAACATGACAGCTCTCAAAACATTTTTTTAACATTAATCTAAGTTTAGACACAGTTTCATGCTTCTGTCTATAAAATTTGCAAAGATATTAAAAGGCAGATTTATTAATATTTATGAAAGTTTAAAAAAAGGGTCTACAGTAAAAATTTTATTTGAAATTTGTGCAAAAGTATGACAAAGTTGTGCAAAGTCAGACAGGCTGACTTACTCTGAGTTAATTTTACTTAAAAAATGTTAGAAATCTCTAAATTTTGTTTAAAGACCTTTTACCAAATTTTAACCATCTAGCTCCAAGCATTTTTTACATTATCTTTGTCAAAGACAGAAAGATGGACATTTTTCAAAAATAGATTTTTCGAACTCAGGGAAATATAAAATATAAAAATTTATCAAAACCTAAAATTCAATTTTTTTTAATGATTTCCATACTTTTCTATACTACCCTTACAAGACAGTAAAAATGAAATTTTATCATTTATAAAATGATTATTTTAATGATTAATGTTTTACCCTAAATTATTGAAATGTTTGTCTGCTAAAACTAGTTTTCTGAGAAAAGAAGAATTTGATTCTATTTGAAGAAAAATTCTATTATTAAACTTCAGACATTGGTAATGAAATGATTGTTACTGTCCTTGGAATCCATAAATGACAATTATTTTGTTCATATATTCTCTGCACTATTGTACTCAAAAAGTTGAATTCTGAGTTGACAATTTCATCTATCTAGCATTAGGATAAATCAAAACATAAATCAAAATGTTAATTTTTTTTATCACTGGTATAATGCTTCAACTTTCCTCATTCTTTTTCAGAATAGTGTAATCATGATAGTGTACATTTGCTAAACTAGGCTAAAAGGATGCAAGGATTACAGAAAAAATTATTTTTGCAACTGGACTAGTATCATGATTCTGTGCACTCTAAAGTATCAGAATTGCAGCATTCCTTGTCACTAAAATAAATTTTTTTAAATGTTTAATATCATACACATATTTGCAAGTAAATTATTTTTCTTGTTTGATATTTTACTATTTCTCTGAGATATCTAAATGCTTCACTTTTTACATTTTGATTCTTTTCTCTATAACATAAAAAGTATTTAACATGCTATTTTACTATTATTTACATTATGATTGGCTCTTCAATTGTACTATGAATAAATCCTCCACTTTTTTTAAAATAGCCTTTTTTTTATAAATTTATCTTATTAGAATATTATTATTGTGTAAGTGTTCTTAGTAAAATGATAATTTAAATTACATCATTTTCATAGATAGTTTGATTCACAACGAAAGAAAAATGGAAAAAGAAAGTGCAGGTTTTTCACTTGAAGTAAAAAATAAAGTTAGTATATTTATTTCTAAGTTATTTAGTACTTTTTTATGCATTTTCTTTTGCAAGGTTTAAAATAAAATCTTGTGAAATTTGAATGATAATCGCTTCTGAATGATGATGTAGTTAGAATTTAACCTTGAGAAGAACTGAGACTTTACTAATTATTGTGATTATCATTATAAAAGATATATTATTGAAAAATGATTATTTCTTAAGGTTTTATATTTAATTTAATAATAATTTACACTTATTATAGTAACTAGCTTCCTTTGCGATTAGCTGATTCATCAGGAAAATGCATAGTTTTTAATTTCAAATACATCTCTTATGTATAAATGTTCGTGACTCCTCTTAAAAAATATCTTTAATCATCTAAAAAACTTGAATCCTGTATAATTATAATAGCTTGTTATATATCCGTTCTGTTCATTGTATATCCTAATAAAATCAACTGCCATAGAAATATTTAAAATATAATTTTAAGAATAATCTAATTTTCCTGCAGGTATAATTTCAATTTTTTAATTCTCCACCATCTAGTTTACATAGGAATATAGATTATATTTGATTTTCAATAAACCTTTTACATATAACTCCACCCAAAATGTTTGACTATAAAATCATTGTTTATTAATTGGCTTATTATATTTCTATTTATTTTGTACATGAACCTTTCAAATGAGCAAAGAAACAATGAAATAGGTTTGAGTTTCTTGTCAACAATATAAATTGTTGGAAATTAAACTAGCAAATGTTTTTTAAAAGTTATCAAAATTCAGCAAAAATTCACATGACTATTTAAATTGATATAATTAAAAGCTAACTTTTTAAATGGTCTAAATTTTTAATCAACTTAATTGTAATCAAAATTTTAAAAGATTGCTCCAAGGTGTGCATTTTCACTATTCAAGGCATCTTTGCATTAAAATTATTGATTTTTGGTCAAACAGTCCAATCTGTGCATCACCAACACACATGTATGCACACTTATACAAATTCTTTATAATTAATATGGATTATAATAATAAGACGATACATTTCACAATTATATGTGCCTATTCTAGTCTGTGATACAGAATTTAAATCTTTTTTTTTAATTCCAAAATATTCATCCTTCTCTAAGAAATTTTAAGTTATATTCTGCATTTAGACACTATTTAGATTTTATATCTTTCGAGCAAAAGCCTGCGAAATCTGTATTGCTGTGTGATGTTAAAAATATATCCTTTGGACTACATCTTATTGGTTGTGAAAATTCTAATTTCTGTTTTGGCTTCATATGGATGGTTTTGTCCTCAACATTTTGATTAAATCAGTATAAACCTAAGCATGAATAAAAATTAGTTATGTGATCATAAACTTTACATTTTTAAAAATGATGGACTGTAGTAAAGATTCAGTGAATTGAAGTCTATAATTTATATAATTTTATGCTTATATTAATTTATTTAAAGTTATTTCTATTTGGGGGGAGGGAAGGATTCTTTTTTTTTATTTGGATTTTATCATTGCATCCCTCCACCCCTGTTTGTGGATCATTATTGATTTCAATTCAATGTTAAAGTTTAGTGTGGATTTCATTGTTACTGTGCATTATAAACAGAAATAATCCCATTTCAAAGAAAAAAAAAACACTTTTTATATTATAATATATTGACATTTAAAGTATCCTAGATATAATTCTACTACAACTGTAGTTAATTTATCTTTGATAATCACATCTGAGTTATTGTTTGGAGTAAAACAGGTAGATAATTGAATATCCATTTTTTTTTTAAATTATGAAATATCACCCACTTGAGAGAATTGAATCAAATTCAGTACATATATTCCTAGACATTTAGAAAGAGTCACTAAAGTATTAATAATTTCTGATCTCTAAAGGGGATAAAATGGAAGTAAAACAATTTTCACTTTTCTGCCATAACTTTGGAACATATCATTATGCAAAATTTATTTTTCTAAATTCTTAAAATATAAAATACTGGTTTTCCAATGACATAAATTTGCACTACTAATTCTCTAATTTTCAAAATTTTTGTGCAAGAATGCTATTTAAATTAGGGAGTATTTACTAAAATAAATACAAGAACCACAGATACAGCAGCTTGTCTCTACTTATGATAAAAGAGAAATTATTATGTTGGCTCTACTTTTTTACCTAGAAATACTAAATTTGACTCAGACTTACTTAAGAAAAAGTGAACCTCAGAATCATTTTCTATAATTTGAATTAAGAATCAAGCATTTTTTTATTTGTTATTTCCAAACATATTTTACAAAAACAATTTGAGCACCTTTTTTTAATTTAAAAAAAATGCCTTTTTGATTATACCATATTTATGTTTTTTGTGATATTTCCCCCTATAAATTTTGACAGTATTTAAAAATATTATTTGAATAATTTACAATGATTTATTTTATGGTTGACTTGAAAAAATTATTTTCACTGAATCACCAAATATTTAATCGCATGATATTTCTTTTCTTCCAATTTTGGAAGCTAAAGTGGGGGAAAAAACTATTAAACTGGATATAACTATTATCCAGTTTAAAACAGAATGTGATGTGGTAGCTTGAAATATAGCGTGTACTAAAAAGTTATAGTCACATTTTTAAAAGTATGATTGACTCCATTACGAATGTGTATGTATGCACACAATAAATAAAAAAGGTATAATATAACCTTAATTTTTTTACATTTAATGATTAAAAATACTTTATTTAGAGAATGATAAACATCAAGCTATGTGTAATAGATTTAATTGATGTCACACATTACCAATAATCCCAGCAAGTTAGCTGGTTATTGAAGTCAATATCTGTTAATAGTACAGGAATGTGATTCTTTCATGAATTCTCAGTTTTCAGCTTATTATTATTATTATTTATTTTTCCCTGCTTTAAAAAAATATGCAAGTTGAAATCACCTTCAGTTAAATGATCTTCCAACAATATTTTTAACAACAGAGGAAAGCATTAAAAGCTTTTCCTCAAAAAATGCCATTAGATATTTTAATGTTGTGATATGCATTGGGAATAGATCCTATTTGCTGGAAACATTCGCTTTCTCTGACAGTAATGAAAGGAAAGGATCTGGTGATGAATGTCATTAATTTTGGAGAAAGTGATACAAATGACATAGAATTACTGCTACCTATTACAGCATATCCTGCTGCCTATTTAGGGCAACCACACTGAAGGGGCTAGTTAATAGAAAGTCAAAATTTGGGACAGTTTACCCTACAGTTAAAAAGAACATGTGTCATTCTTACATGTTTTCATAAGCCTAAAATTGAGTTGTGATTTCTTATCATAAATTTGGGTGTGATTTCTGAAACAAAAGTTCAATGCTGAATTATTTTTCATTTATACTACAAAATATGAGCATATCCCCAAAGAAAGTATACTTTCAATTGTATAAAAAGATAAATTGGACAAAAACTTGTGTAAAAACACGAATCCAGCAGATATAGAGCAAAAGTTTTTAGGAAAAATCTGTGACAAATAATTAAGTAAAAAAATAAAAGTAAAAGAAAATATTTATAAAAGTCTCCAAACTGTGAAGAAACATTTCATCTGAAAAAATGAGGTTTCAGAATTTTTTAAAATATTGTATACAAAATGAAGATGCTTGTTCTACCAATATGACCAATGCTCAAAAACAAACTATAAAACATTAATTGAATCAAGTTGTTGAAAGACCAGTAAAGCAGCCAGAATGCATTAAAATTTGTTTGAAATAAAATACTTCTCTTAAAATATCTTCAAGAAAAGGGAGTCATATATTATTGATTTAATACTTTTAATAAGTATTTTCAAAGAATATAAAAGTTAATTGGGCTACAGTTTTTAAAGATTTTTTACTGTGCATTGACTATTTAATTCATACTTTTAGCATGTTTTTTCCTTTGCCTGCTGTTTCATGTGGCCTTTTTGAATTTACTCTTTTTTTGCCTTTTGTTCAATTACATCCTTGATAATAAAAATGAATATGCATATTTGTATTAATGCTGTACAAGTCACACATTCTGACCTATAGCTACCAAATTTGGTTCATGTATACACCATAGAGGGTTAAAATGTGCATCTTGGTGCACTTTTTTATATATATGTATTTTTAATTTTAAGTAAAATTTGTCTTTGTGATAGCATCTAAAAATATTATAGTGAAAATAAACTACGCAATTTAAAAATTTGAAGAAATTTCCCCCTATTGATGCAAATTTAATATCATTTAATTTTGTTTCCCTAAACATGTGGCAATTTTTTAAAAAAAGTTTGTGTGTTTTTTTGCGTGATTTCCAATATAGATCAACTATCCAACAATGGATTATTTGATTTTCAACTATTTTATTTACTATCTAGTTATACAATTTTTTTATTATTGAAAGGTAAAATAAAAGGAATTTTGTTTAATATTTGTATGGCTTATAAAAGAGATTTTTTAAAAAATTAAATATACAATATCATGAAATTTAGAGGAGAGATGGGCTGAAATTTTCTGTTTTTAACAGTACTATGATGTCATGGTATTGATTGGAATTAGAGGATTCAAATATGCAATAAACTAAGTGGATGCAAAACAGTTGACATGGCTTTAAAGTTTGATCATTTTGTTGAAGGATGAGCATGAAGTTATGTCTGTATGATTTAAATAAAATTAGTTTTAACCAATATTCCTGGTGAATCAGCTGGTTGCTAAAAGTGACTAGTTAATAGTAAAATAAGGAAATAATAGTTGTTTTTATGAAAAGCTTGTATGCTGCAGTACTTTTAAACTTATTGCCTTAAATTTTGTTTTTTAAAAAAATTTCAGATACAAATCAGTCATAAATTAAATGTTTGACAACTATTATATTTTTATATCAAATTTTCTGAAGTTTAACATCTACGCTACTTTAAGTTTTGTTTACTGATGAATCTTTTTCTTTGCCATTTGCTATGCATGAATCATTATTTATAATTCAGCATGTATTCTGTTTTAGGTTTCGCTATGATTCTTTGCTGTTGTTAATATTTAGAGATATTAATTTAAAAATAGCTGGTATATTTGCAAAAGGAAGAGTAAAAGTTGACCTAGATTATCTGAAAATAAGTTGTCATCTGAGATTTGAAACCTTAAAAAAATTAGATTTTATAAATGAAGCTTATTAGAATTTCTATTATGCTGATCTAAAAAAACACACAGAGAAATAAGATAAGAGGCACAATTGTATCAATTATCCCTGAATTGCTGATGAACAAATAGAAAAAGTCATGTAAACTGTGCTGCAAATGATGCATATTTGGTTCCATTTTCTTCAATGAATTTTTTAAAAATTGTCCAGTTTTTGATTAGAAAGTAGTATTTTTTAATATTTTTTTCTCATTTGCCCTTTTTCTTTAAATTTACATATAATTAATTAATATCAATCAAAATTAATTACTATGTATCAATGACACATTATCTTTATAATACTTCATTTGATTTATTAAATAGGAAAAGGGGAATGGATCGGTAAACAATAAAACATTTTAGAATGAAGTTACTATGAACTAAATTAAAACAAAACCTTGGAAATTAATTACAATTGAAATTAGATTTTAAAATATTATATATATATATATATATATATATATAT
>JAOUZG010003113.1:1073599-1115117 GCA_026289955.1 Argiope argentata
CCCTTCAGCTCGAAGGATATTATCTAGCTGATAAGGCTGACGCTACACAAGGTATACAAGTAGAAATTAATCATATAAGGAAAAATTAAACTTCCAATGGCAAAAGTGCAATTTTAGAAATGGATCGTTTATAGATACCTGAATGAGTTTCAACATTTACTATTCTTGCGACATTACCTTTACCATAGAATACATCTACAATTCTACCTAAGATCCATTTACAACATGGGACATTTTCTTCTTTGAGCAAAACTATGTCACCAATTTTCAAATTTTGTTTCTTAATTACCCAATTATGTCTTTGTTGCAAAGTACTTAAATAGTTATTTTCCATATGACTTGTACCATTTTTGATGTTCTTTGCCATAAATTCAATCTATTTTCAATTTTAGTTAAATTAGTTTCAATGATGGATGTGAGTGGTCAACCAATGAGAAAATGCCCAGGTATCAAAATTTTTAGATTGTCCATGTCACTAGACAAAGGAGTAATAGGACTGAATCCTAGGAGGAAGAAATTTCCATTCAATGCCCTCTTCAGATAAAAAATTAGATAAATATTCATCATACTTGGTTACTGTAAGAGCTAATCTCTTTAATTCAGAATTACCTCTTACAAAATTCTTACCATTATCATTAAAAATAAACTGCGATTTACCATGCCTTGAAAAGAACCTTTTGAGGCATGCAATGAATGCTTAGGAAGTTAGAATAAGAACAATATCTAAAGGAACAGCTTTTGTAACAAACAGATAAATATACAAACATAAATCTTATGATATAATCCTTTCCTTTGACCCTTATACTTGATGAAAAATGGTCCACAAAAGTCGATATCTGTACAATTGAAAGGATAATTTATATTCACTCGTTCTTTTGGCAAATTGCCCATAATTTGTTCATTCGTCAAAGGTTTTGCTTTGAAGTAGGTAATACAATTGTAGACGAATTTGCTACAAACATTCCTCCCATTTAAGGGCCAGAATTCTCTACGTACACAATACAATGAATTTTGCGGCCCAATGTGTAAATTTTTCAAATGAAAATGCAGAACAATAATTTTAGTTAAATTACTTCTGTCATGTTAGATAACTGGATGATTCTGGTCAAAATTTACATTGCTATTTTGAATATGACCTCCTACTCTAAAAATTCCATCCTCATCAAGAAAAGGGTTTAGATTTTTAATCTTACCTGTGGGTCGTTTTTTATGAAGAAGTAATCTTATATATCCTAAAATGCAATTTCTTGTACAGATTTTAGCAAGAAGGATATACCCTTTTGTAATTCTACTATGGAAAGAGGTCCATATAACATATTCTGAAGATTTCTTAAATTGTTATAAAACCTAAAAAGAAAACTTACAATACAGATTAATTTAGAATATTTGTTAGTAATACCTAAAAGAAAATCTAAAAATGTAGAATCCACACTTAAAGTTAGAGTCTTATTAGCTTCTCCTTTCAGTTCATGGGAATATTCCTCATCAGTTGGAATGTTATTTTAATCACTAAGTTGAACTGTCACTTATTGAAGAAACTGTGGGCCATTCCACCACAAATGATTGTTCATACATTGATGAGGAGTCACACCATGTGAAATAATATCAGCAGGATATTCACTAGTTTTAGCATGATGCCAGGAAAATTCTTTCGTCAGCTCTTGGATGCAGGAAATTCTATTTGGCACAAACACTTTAAGCAGATGAGATGAAGTATTAATCCAGGCCAGCACTATAGTTGAATCTGAGTTGAGGCAGATTTTATCCATTCTCAGGTTAAGACACAACTTTAGAAATGAGCTTAGCAAGAAGCTCAGCAGCGCACAGCTCAAGACAGGTTATTGTCATCACTTTAATTGGGGCAACTTTAGATTTGCTGCATAGTAATGAAACCTTCACGTGAATCAGTTCAGTAATACAACGAAGATAGATGACTGCACCATAAGCATCTTTCGATGTGTCTGCAAAACCATGCGGTTCAATTTCCTTGATAGAGTTGGTTAGAATGCTACGAGGAATTTGTATATTTGTGAGATCATGTAAACAATTTCTGAATATGTCCCATTCGAACCTTTCCTGATGTGGTAACTCTTGATCCCATTCAATTTTATGCAGCCACAATCTCTGGAGAAAGATCTTTGCCTTTACTATCACTGGTCCTAGGAGACCAAGTAGGTCAAAAAGTTTAGCTATATCAGCCAAAATAGCTCGCTTTGTAGGAATGATAGTTGATGGAGTAACATTGAAACTAAAATAGTCTGCTCTTGAATTCCATCTTAAGCCAAGAGTTTTAATGGTATTTTTCTCAGAATCACCAAGCTGATAACATTAATTTTCACTTGGAACTGATTCTCAAAGCATTTCATTGTTTGCTCACCATTTATGCAATTCCATGCCACCAGCCTTTAGAAGAGAAATCAACTCTTGCTGTAATTGTCTTGCAGTGTAAACATCATCTGCACCAGAGAGAACATCATCTACATAAAAATCTTTTAAGGTTACAGCAGATGCTAAAGGGAATTTGTCTTGCTCACCTATTGCCAATTGGTTTAGTACTCTCGTAGCTAAATAGGGAGTAGATTTGGTGCCATATGTAACTGTAAGAAGCTTATAAAATGAAGGCTCCTTAGAGCTACTAGTTTTCCAAAGAATGCATTGAAAATTACACTGCTCAGGATTAACCCAAATCTGCCTGTACATTTTCTTGACATCAGCAGTAAATGCAACCTTATGCTTCCGAAATCTTAATAAGATTGAAAATAAATAATCTTGAACAACACCTCCTTTTATTAGACAGTTGTTCAATGATACACCTGAGGTAGATGCAGCAGTGGCATCGTAAACTACACGTAATTTAGTTGTACTACTGTCAGCCTTGTAAACGCCGTGATGAGGCATGACATATTTTACATTGTCACCATTATCTAATTTTTGCATATGACCTAATTGTTCATATTCTTTCATAAAACTACAATAAAGATTAGCAAATATCGGATCATTATTCAATCGCTTCCATATACTATCTAATCTTTGTTTTGCAATTTGAATGGAATTGCCTAATTGCATATTCTTCTTAAGAGGGTGGTTGACAATATATTTACCTTGCTCATCTCTACGATAAGTTTGTACAAAATTTTCTTCACATTCTACTTCTTCTTTATTTTTAGATGTAGGTGTATCTATAATGTTTTCGACTTCCCAAAATTTCTTTAACAAATTATCCTAGTTATCATTTTGAGAATTCAAACCACAATGCTGTGATTCTTGTTTACCTGGAGTCCCACTTAGAATATATCCCAATACAGTTTCTTGGAAAATTAACGAATTATTTATTTCGTATATATTTCATCTTAAGATACTTAAGAATATTTCTGCCCCTAATAAAATATCCACTTTCTTTGGGGGGAAGAATTCCGGATCTGCTAATGAGACGTAAGGCGGAATTTCTATTCCATCTAATTTAATAGATGTGGACGGCATTAGATCTGTGATTTTCGGAATGATTAAGAAATCTAGCGTTGCTGTGAAAGAACCATCAGAGTTCAAAATTGTGGAAGTACTTTTTCTTTTCCCATTTAGAGAAGTATCAGAAATCCCTGAGACTGGGATGTTTATTTTTTCTTTCTTTAAACCAAGTGCATTGGAAAAATTAGATGTCATCAAATTGCACATGCTTCCCGAGTCCAATAGAGCCCTACCCTTTCTGACCGTTCCGAACTTATCCAAAACATACATAGATAAGAGCCGTAGCTAAAACAACTCTTTTCTTCTGCGAAACGGAACAGTATGCCAGGGGAGAAGAATTGCACAGCAAAGAGGGGTCGACTGTTGGGGCGGGGCCTCCGAGAACTAAGATAGCGATAAGAGTTATCGTTTTAGAATTCCCTGAAGATGAGTCATCGTCTACTGCGGCTACATGCATCCGGTGTAATAAAGTATGGTGCCTAGCTTTGCAAGTGAAGCATGAGTGTTTCGGTTTGCATCGAGCGATTTTATGGGAGCCGAAACAATTTAGACACAAATGTTTTTCTCCTACTATTTCATATCGTTTTTGAGGTGAGAAGTGTAAAAACGGATCACATTTATGCAATGAATGATCAGCGTTTTTGCGCAAGATACAACACTTGGAATTATTAGACGATTTAACAAATAAACTTCAAGCTTTATTTGTTTGTTCAAAAGCATCTGAATATTTAGATTTGTAAGAAATATTCTGGCCAATGGCATTTAAAATTTGAGATCTTCTTTCTAGGAATTTCATGAAATTATCAAAATCCTGGACTTCGGAATTTTTTAAGAAAGCTCGAACTGCTTTCGAGTTTCGCGGTCTAATTTTTGAACAATATTTATTAAAATAGCATCTGAAAATTCGTTGCGTTCATATTTTAAAGCTTTTAATGCTCTTTAATTTTTAAGAACACAATCTATTAAATTGCGTAAGTCTTTCGCAGATTCATGGACAATTTTTTCTTGATTAATAATGGATTTTATATGAGAATCTACAATTATACGTTTGTTTTGATATCTTTCTTCCAAAGCTTTAAGAAGGGATTTATAAATATCTTTAGAAGTTTCGACTAATTTTGCTTCGTTTTTTAAACATGGACGTAAATAATAGCACTTTTGGTTTTCAGTTAAATTCAGATTATCATTTATTAAATTTAGGAATTGTTGCTTAAATGAATTCCATTCTTCTATTTTTCCATTAAACAATGGAAGAGGTATACGGTAACTTAATTGAAACCGTTTTATCTATGAAATCTTTAACAATAGCACCATTTGCTGAAGAATTAGAAACAGAAGTGTTTAATTTGATTTCATGCAAAATAGTAGATTTGAGGCTTACCTCTGTTTTCAATATTTCATCTTTCAGCTCAGATAAAATGGCTTCCACTTGATCAAAATTATCGTCCGACACAGTCCTACAGAATTCGTTTCTGAGTTCTTTGAACTTGTTCTTGACAAAATATCCAGTTGATCAAACACTGTCGCTTCAGCAAAGTTTCCGCTTTTTTCGATGAATCCATGCAGTGCTGTCAATTGTCCCCTGATACTCCCTTTCTTTCTATTTAAGACCACTAAATCACTTGCCATGTCTAACTATTTGGATGGATAGCAAAATGGAAATCTAGTTCACTCAGGCTTCGACGGACCAAAAAATGTTGTGGAGGCCGATGATCGCTCCACAAATGAGAATGATAACAAATTGAGAATTGAACTCTTAATTGCGGTGTAGCTAATTGATGATAAACTAAGAGATTATCGTACACTTAATTGCGGTGTAGCTAATTGATGATAAACTAAGGAACTGCAATGCTTCTATAAATGAGGTTTATTTTTCATAGATGGGGCTTGAAGTACTCCGCTACCAACTGTATGCCTCGCGTTCCTTGTTCCAAGCTCCTGCTGGACGGATTATGACCATAGAGCTGGTATACTAATAAAGGGAGTGCTACCCTACTAAGCCGTGAGACAAGATAGAAACACGTGCTATGTGTATAGAATTTGTATTCACTGTAACCGCATTATCCATTCCCCATTATATTTCAATGGGAAATCTTTTCTTGCTTTTAACTGTTCAATTTTAAAGCTTATTTAAGCACTGGTTAACTATTGCTGTGCAATTGGATGCAAAGAAAAAGCTTCTACGGACAGTTCTCTGTCATTTCACTGTATATACAATAAAACATATTCTATTTATATCCATTTTAATTTATTTTAAAATTTCGTAGCCACGATCACTCACTGATTTTGTTGTTATAACTGAATAATATTTCATAGTTTGGTTTACTTATTGTATTTAATTTATTTAACTTGTCATTAAGGTTCATTTAAACTGATAGAACTGCATTATATTTTGCTACTTGCTTTATTTTAAGCTCGAATGTGTTGCAAGCGGTTGGCTAAAAGCTTGGCGTGATTTTTTCTTGCCAATACAAGAGTTTATATATAGATTATTACATAAACCTACTTTTTATTCATCCAATCAAGTTCAACTAAATTTGTTAAAACTTGTTGTGGATTACATTTGATTTTAATTCAGTTTTTTCAAATATTAATTCATAAATTTGATTAATTAATTAAAAACTAACTTTCTCGCCAAAAATCTTCGTTTCCCTGTCGCCAAATAAATAACGAATTCAGTTTCTTTTTTTCCAACAGTAATGGGGTTAAACTTAACATGTTTTCGGCCGATTTCAAACGATTCTGTTTATCTTCATAATGTTTGATGTATTTAAAATTAAACATGGTTAATTAATCAAATTTTCTTATTCATTTTGAAGTACTTTCGAATTAAAATAATACAGAATATAGGAAATTAGAAATTTCTAATTTGTATATGTGTTCACAACTGGTGTGGGAAATTATAGCTTTTTGCGGTGTCACAATTGGCTTTGAATCATCAATTGGCATTGAAAATTCAATGCTAATATAATTTTTGATCAATTATTTATTGTAATTGTTAGGTCGGGATAGTTGAAATCTATTTCTTTTTGCAGGGCAGCTCTTAATTGTTGTTCTTATTAATGCTCCAAGTTTAAATGAAAATATTTGAATTATGTGGAGAACTTGTAATTTAAAATAAAATATTATTTTCTTTATGTTTCATTTAACAATTATTTGGTGTGATAATTTGTGGTTCCATTATTATAAGAAAGATGTTCTTAATTGAATCATAAGCTTTATTTAGCCACTGAAAATTTGTTAATAGTCACACCAAATACTCTGTATTTTTTTAAAAAAACTTAACATTCTTGAATAATTTGATAATACATGTTTTTTTCTGATGTTAATATCATAATTTAGAATTATATAGCATTTTCCAATTAATGCAAAACCCTAACAAAATAAGAGTCAAGATCTTGTTATTTGATATATATTTTGTTACTCTTCCATGCTCAAAACTTTTTTTTTGTTATTTTTATTTTGTAAAGAAACTGGAGTAATGAATAGAATTGTTTAATTGCTTTCATCAGAAGTTGGTTTCAATAAAGATCGATTGGACAAGAATTGTGAATTTTATCTTCAAAGAAATTGATTTAAATATGATACACATCCAGATGCTTATAAAACTAATACAAAAGAATATTTTTACAATTGTTAACTAAGGTTAATTTTTATTAATTAAAATTAAGTTAATTTTTATTTTTATTAAAATCAACTACCTAAAATTAGATTTACATCACCATACAATTTATAAATAATAACAAAGTAGCTTTGACTGAGGTGGATTAACAAAAACTTTGTTGAATTTCTTTTTTAAAAATTTTGTTTGCCTCCATTCACTAAAATTACTAAAATGAACAATCTACAGAATAATTATGTAGAAGTGTGATAATTAAGGAGTTTCTCACTTTCGAAAATTATTAAGTAACCTCTGAGAAATTCTTTTGATTTTTTTATTGGGATACAATAAAAAGTATTTTCGGGTATTTCTTTTTATACAAAGAATCGACAGATAATTGATTGTAGCGATCATTATAAATCTCTTGGAGAAAGCGCGCCAAAGTGACGTGCGTTCATTCTCCGTTAATCATAAATGTTATTACGGCGTAATATTACTCTGTTCCTCGCCTCGAGGCAAGCGCGGAAGAATACATTCGGGGAATCCCCCAGCGGCAAGGTGTGCGATGTTTCGGAGAGCGAATAAAGAATAATTTTTTGATATAGAAGAAGAGAGTGATTCCTTCCAAACTTCCTACATGAAGTCAGATTATATTTATCTCTAATTTGCACTAATCAGTTCTCCTCAGAGGGGACCCGGAATTGAATTCTAATATATTTCGCTTTGGATATTCCTTTTCCGATCAACATGACAACATCTGAAACAGCAGCAGTAGTCATCCCGCCTTTCATTAAGACGGATCCTGCTCTTTGGTTTAATATGCTCGACTCCACTTTCGAATTAGCTTCTTCTAAAGCCATTACTGAAAGCAAGACGAAATTCAATTACGCCGTGGCTCACTTACCTCCCGAAATTGCCACTGTGGTACGGGATGTAATAATTCAACCCGATGGCTCGGATCCATATGCCGATCTCAAAACGAAAGTAATCGAACGGTGTTCCGAATCTAAGTCGCAAGAGATTCGACGACTTTTGGCTGGTGAAAGCTTGGGTGATCGGAAGCCCAGCGAGTTGCTTCGCATTATGAAAAGGAGGGCCGAAAGTCATAATGTCGATGATTCCTTGTTGTTCGAACTATTTCATCAAGCAATGCCCGTTCCGGTGCAAACTATTTTGGCCTCCATTTCACCGATTACTTCAGACAAGGCAGCAGATGTCGCTGATAGAATTCTGGACATCAATCCCACTTCCATCAGCACTATCTCTTCCGGAAATAAAAGCAGTTCTTCACCTACGAAGGAGAGTAAATCGGACCTGGATTTACTGCGAAACGAAATCAGGGAACTGCGCACGGAACTGCCCTCCGTCGTTCTCGCAGCCGCTTTCGTTTTCTTAGCAGTACTCGCTCCCGCTCGAAATCACGGGAGAATAGATATTGCTGGTATCATTTTCGATACTAGGGGAAAGCAAAAAAGTGCATTCCTCCCTGCTCCTATAAGGGAAACCCTGTTCCGGAAGAGTAGCGGCGGCGGACTCTTCCAATGAGTATACTTCTCGCTGTCTCTTTCTACGTGACCATAACACAAGTATTTCCTTTTTAATTGATTCTAGGAGTGACGCCAGCTTAATTGTTGCTTCTAAAAGAGAAAGACAAATGCCTGTAATGCAAACGTTTCGTGCGGCAAATGGCACTACAATTAATGTATATGGCAGAAAGTCTATAACTGTAAATTTTGGGTTACGTAGAAATTTCATTTATTCATTTTATATTTGTAATGTTTCCTGTGCTATCATTAGTGCAGATTTTTTGTATCATTTTAACCTGTCACCTCATTTAAGAAATAAACGGATAATTGATAATGTTACTAATTTAAAAGTGAATGCTAAATTAGGTTCATGTTCAATTTTTTCTGTAAAAATCTGTATTTATAAATAATGTTTATGGTAAATTATTAATGAAATATTCTGCAATTACTAAACTTCCAGACCCTAATCAGCCTGTTAAACATAGTACTGTACATTATATCAATAATAAAGGTCCTCCTGTCTCAGCTAAACCTCGGCGGCTAGCTCCAGACAGACTAAAATTAGCGAAAGCTGAATTTCAACGAATGACCCATCTCGGTCATATGAGACCTTCTAAAAGCGCATATTCTCCTTTGCACATGGTGCCTAAAAAAGGGTCTGTTGAATGACGACCGGTCGGCGACTATCGAGCACTTAATGCACAAACCATTAAAGCCAAATATCCTATACCCTGTATTGCCGATTTTACTTCTGAATTGCATGGTAAACAATTGTTCAGTCACATTGATCTCATCAAAGCATATCATCAAATTCCTATCAACCCTGATGATGTGCATAAAACTGCAATATGCACTCCATTTTTTTTAGAGCTTGCGAATGCAGTTTGGTCTTTGCAATGCCTCATCAACCTTCCAGCGGTTTATTGATGAGGTCACTAGAGACTTGCCATTTGTTTACGCTTTTGTTGATGACTTACTGGTTGCTTCTGAAAATGAAAATGAACACTTGAAACATTTAGATATATTATTTTCAAAGTTAAATGGATATGGGTTGTGCATAAATGCTGAAAAATGTCATTTTGTACAAACTACAATTGAATTTTTGTGATTCAAGTTATCAGGGGAAAGGATTGAACCATTATCTGATCGTGTAAAATGTATCCTAGAATTTCCTCTACCCACAACCTTAACTCAATTGCGCCGTTATTTAGGTCTTCTCAATTTTTATCGACGTTGCATTCCTAAAGCTGCTGATATTTTAGAGCCCCTTGTAAAATTTCTTGAAGGACACAAAAACAAAAAGAAGCATCCTCGTTCCAAAGCTCTCGTTTCGACTGAGCAATTACAATGAAACGATGCAGCTACTGTTTCCTTCAATGCTTCTAAAGAAGCAATTGCGAAAGCAACGCTATTGAAGCATCCCATACCTGGTGCTCAACTAAGCTTGTGGGTAGGTGCTTCGAACGCAGCTGTTGGCGGCTCCTTAATGCAGCTATCTAATAATAAGTGGGAACCAATAGCATTTTATTCTTCAAAATTAAATAAATCTCAAAAGAATTGGTCTACTTATGATCGTGAATTATTTGCTATTTACTCCTCCATTAAAAAATTCCGACATATTCTTGCAGGTAGAACTTATGTGATTTATACTGACCAAAAACCTTTAACATATGCTTTTCATCAAAATTCTGAAAAATGTAGTCCTCGCCAATTACGACATTTGGATTTTATATCCCAATTTTCTACGGATATTAAATACACTAAGGGCTCTGAAAACACTGTTGCAGATGCACTATCTCGAATCGGGATAGATGAAATTTCTCCTGCTGTAATTGATTATAAGTAATTCGCTTCTGCTCAATCTACGGACAAGGAACTACTACAATTTGTAAATTCCAATAATTCCTCCTTAAAAATTGTAAAACAGTATTTCCCTCTTGAAAATGTTCATCTCTATTGTGATGTATCTCAAAAACAACCTCGACCTTTTGTTCCAAAAAACATGAGGCAACAAATTTTTAAAACACTCCATTTTTTCTCTCACCCAGGAATTTCAGCCTCTATCGAATTAATCGCTAAGCGATTCGTATGGTCTGGGATGCGCAATGATATAAAATCCATGGTTCGCAGTTGTATTAAATGCCAACGAGCTAAAGTGATTCGGCATACAAAATCTCCCATTGGCACATTTGCCCTACCAGATGCCCGCTTTTCAAAGATGCACATAGATTTTATATGTCCTCTCCCTTCTTCTGAAGGCAACCAATTCTGTATGACTATCATTGATAGATTCACTAGATGGCCTGAAGTAATCCCTACGCCTGATATGACAGCGGAAACAACTGCTCGAGCCTTGGTTCGTGGCTGGATTTCCAGATTTGGATGCCCAGTACCAAGGTACAAATTTCCAGTCGAATCTTTTCAGGGAACTTACTCGCATGTTAGGCTGCAACAGAATTCGCAGCGCTTCCTATCATCCTCAGGCGAATAAGATAATTGAAAGACTTCATAGACATCTTAATGGTGCTCTTAAAGCACATAATAACACCAAATGGACCGAAATACTTCCAGTAGTATTATTAGGTTGGCGCTCAGCTCTTTAGGAAGATATCAAGGCAACTTGTGCACAACTTGTTTATGGCACTACCTTACGTTTACCTTCCGACCTTATGACGAGCGGTTTTGACAATCAGACAATTAACCCGACTTATGTGTCTAATTTAATAAACACAATGAGGTCTTTGAATCCTGTTTCCACTGCCCTTCATGGCAGCTCACAGGTATGTGAAAAATTGCTCACATATTTTCTTAAGATCAGATAAGGTCAATCCTCCGCTGACACCACCTTATACTGGACCCTATTTGGTTATTAGTAGAAGTGAGAAAAATTTCATTATCGAATTAAATGGGAAGCATAATACAGTATCCATTGATAGAGTAAAACCTGCTTATCAGTCTGTTGTTCCACCAAACTTGTCTAAACCACCCACTATAACTAGATGCGGATTGATTTAAATATGATACGCATCCAGATGCTTATAAAACTAATACAAAAGAATATTTTTACAATTGTTAACTAAGGTCAGATTATATTTATCTCTAATTTGCACTAATCAGTTCTCCTCATGATATTAGAAAAAGTTTCCGACCGGTTTTAAACTTTAAAAAATAATTGCAATAATAAATAAAATCGCAAAAGATGTCTATAATATATAATTTAAGATTTTATAATTTCTTTCTCTAATAACATGGATAATAATTGATATATGCATAAGCACAGTATTTTGAAGGGGGAAAAGACTTATGTCACTTTTATAATCTGGTTTTATAAAGGTATTTTTTTATCTGTTTGAGGATAATGACAAAAAGTATTTGAACATGTAATGTAAAATACTAAGATGTTTTTAGTGAAATAAAAGAAATAAGATGTTTATTTAAAGAAGAAAAATAATTGCTTTTAATTTATGCAAAAAGAAAAGCAAGCAAATTATTCAACATGATTTAAGTCAACAAATTAAGATATTTCTATTTTGAAAACGAAACATTATCTTCGAAATCAGTTTACTTGTTTTTACTTATTATAATAATTTCTAAACAAGAAAAGAAAAAAATAAACTTTCCAGGAAATGAAAATCGACCGGAAATTACAATGGCGGGAAAGCAAAAGATTGCGCGACATATTTTGAGTTTGCCGAGATCTGGGATACGTCGCCAAAAATAGTATTTTTATTCTCAGATTCCTCACACAACACGTGGTTATGATGCGTACGGATATTGAAACAAGAAAAATACGACTGGCACCCTCTATTTATATACCAGCTCTATGATTATGACCTGCAGAATCACAAAAAAGAGTAACCCTAGAAAGGGGGCTTGCCAACTTGGCGCGTTGGTAGCAAAGTACTGAACAGATGTTGTACTGCAAAGTTTACTCATAAATACAAAAGTATATATGTAATAAAGCTATTTTTATAATAAATTAGACAGCTAATTTTTTAAATTTATATATAGCTTGAAATAATTAGCATTTTAATCAATGACAGGAATACTAACTAGTTGTAAAAACCACTATGCATTCATAAAGGGAATTTCACAATTATATAATTGCCAGGGGAAAAAAATATTCTAAGCTATACAATTTTTTTCTTCTTTATTATATTTTAATTTTGTTTTTGAATTTTTTTAGTTTTAAAATAATTGTAATTTTTTTGGTATGAAAGTAATTACAAGTTGCCATTTTTTCCCCTTTCAGACATATCTTAGAATGTACTGTTACAGATAAGGAATTTTTAGAAGATCTTCAAATTCTGGATCATAAAATAGCATTTGTCAAAGAACAGTCTTTCAAAGATGCTAAGTGCTGTCAAGATGTAAAAGATGTTCTAGAAAAGTTGAAAACAAAGGTATGTTTGAATTTGTGCATGTATTTTCTACACAGTATTATTTAACTTTTGAATTTTTCTTATGATGCCTTGAATGAATGGAGTCTTTTCTTAGTAGAAAAAAATATATTTACATCAAATTTTATATCAAGACACATGTTTGTTGCTGGAAATTTCAATGACTTCATTGCTTGTATCTCAAAGAATATCAAGATAATGGTCTCATCATGTGCATTTGTTCTGGCACAATTAACACAGCTTCTGTAAGACTTTCAGTGCTTCAGCTTCATAAAATCTTTTGAAAAGGTTATTCATGAACTAATCTAAGGAACGAATCCAGAGGAATAATATTAGAAGAGGAGGAAGCTATACTTTGAAATTTTCTGCCCAAGAAGTGCTGAATACCATAACTAAAGTGAGAGGCTTAATATTTATGCAATTCAGAAAATAATGTACAAAGATTGCTTTGGAAAAAAATGATGTTTGGTTTCATAAAACCAACTAGTTGTTTTTATACTTTTTTTTACACATTAATGCTATTTCCACGAAGAGTTTTGATTTACTTCTTATAGTTGAAGATTTTTTGTGCCATCTATTCAGCTATATTTATAAAAATGAACTGTTATATATAATAATAATATCACATTTCAGTTTACAGCATTTATTTCATACTAGCATTTTATAATATAGAAAGATTTTATGCTCAATTGCTATTTTTAAAAAAAATCTTGACTTAAGGAAATGCATAATTTGCTAACATTTTCTTATTTATAAATTATTTGTTTTAATTTTTCCTTTTTATTATTTTTTTACAGGCTATATCTAAAATACGAGAGTATTTGCTACAGAAAATTTATTCTTTTCGAAAACCCATGACTAATTATCAAGTTCCACAGAATGCATTGCTTAAATACAAATTCTTCTATCAATTTCTAATGACTCATGAGAGGGATATTGCTCGAGAAGTGAGGGAAGAATATCTCGATACCATGAGTAAAATTTTGTTCTCTTATTTCAAGATGTACACAAGTCGATTGATGAAACTACAGGTAAATACTGAGTGCCCTTTCTTATAACATAAATTCCATTGTCATTGTATATCATATACAAAATGCATACTGTTAAATGCAGCCATTTAGGTTATATAAATTTATGGTTATATCATTAATATGATTATGCCATTAACTAAAAAAATTCCTTTTTCTTCTTATCCATCCAGGTCTAAAAGCAATGTCTCTGATATTGAAATCCAATTATGGGGTGGGAAAATATTCATTAAATTTTTTATGTTATTACATATATTTTTCTTTCAAACATTTAAAATAAATTTTTGTATTTTGATGTTTTATTCTCAATTTTACTCAACTTTGTCATACTGATTTAGCTTTGCATGCTAATTTAAGGGATTCAATGAAGAAAAAAATATAGTTAGCTCATCTCTAGTTTATGGCTTATTTTCGAATGAGATAAGTAGATTTTCATTGGTTGGTTATTTGGTGTTGTGCCCATTTGAAGTCAAGTGAAATTACTCTTTGTGCCAGAATCATAGCTTTGGCAGTGTTCACAATCTTATCATTGTAGAGGTCTCCTTGAAAGGAAATTCATCAATGGCCTGTAAGCTTCTTATGATGGTCAGGCAAGAAAAGATGTGTTTCGGGGTAAGTTCCTCCTCTGGGCAGTTCCTACATAATTTGTAGGTTCTGGTGCCATATTTATTAATGGTCATTCCACAGAAGTGTTGGATTCTAAGTCTTGAGATAGTTTTAGTAATAATCCTGTCTGCATTAATGATGCATAATTAAGGTTCCTGTTTGATGTGTTTTTCCCTCAGTTTGTATCTCGTAAATGCATTAGCATCTCTCAAAGTTACGGTGCTGGTAATATCCGAGTTTAGATCTCTCACCTCTTTCGCCAGCCTATCTGCTTCTTCATTCCCCTCAATGTCGACGTGTGAAGGCTTCCACTGTAAAGCACAACTTTTTCAAATGTGAAAAATTTCCTGTAAGTAGTGATGAATATCCTGTGCGAGATTGGAGTCTCCATTTCCCACCGCTTCTAGGGCCGCCCTGGAGTCGCAAAAAATTACAAGCCCACCAGCTTTTTCGGCATCACTCAAAGAAATATACGTCCGAATTTCCTTCAGAATTGCCATTAGTTCGCAAGTAAAAATAGATGTTATGTTTCCTGCTTCAATACTTTTTTGCATCCTCTTGTCATTCGTCAGAGTGATAGATATGCCTGTTCCACATCGTTTCATCAGATAATCCATAAGTATGCATCTGTACAAGGTTGCATCCCAGATAAGTTACGATTGTTGCATTTCCCTTAGCTTTAAGTATGGCCTCTGATTCTTTTTTCGAACAGTGATCAAGTAGGTTCAAGTTTACAATAGTATTTGGGGGAAGGCAGGATGACAAAATGGGTTCCTGGAGCATAGAATACTGTTGGTACAATTCGAGAGGATTTTTTGGGTTTCGGTCTGTTGTTCCAATTGACTGCCGCTCTGCGAGAGATATGATTAATAGCTAAACTATTAGTTTTGTTGATAAATTTAACCGTTTGGTACTTTCTTCGATTATTAAGTGTCTGTAAGCTGCATTCATGCTCAGCTTTGGAGTTATTGGTATAAGAGACAGCTCCTATAATTATCTTAACTGCCCTGGCCTGGATCTTGTCAAGTTTTCCGAATGCAGACACAGAAGCATGTGCCCAAACAGGTGATGCATATTCTAGATTGGGTCTTTCAAGTGAAGTATAGGTAGTTCTGAGAGTTTGAGGGTTAGCTCCACAGTCAGTACCACAGAGAATTTTCAGAATGTTTAATTACTTGTGCTTTGTGTGAGATGTTTCCGATGTGCTTCATGAAACGAAGTTCTGCATCCAGGGTCACACCCAAGTATTTTGGATTGCCCACCTTAGAGAGAGGTACGCCATCCATGATAATAGCTGAATTAAAATGCTGTCTATGTCTTCTTTCCGTAGTGAAAATCGTGTAGTTAGTTTTTTGTGGGTTGATTCGTAGCTTCAGTTCTTTAGACCAATTCACGATACCGATTAAGGATTTGTTGAGAGAACTTTCTGACTTTGTGCTGTATTTACAAGTGTGCGATATAGCATTGTCGTCCGCATAGCATGCGACCTTGGTGTCCCTGTCGATGTGCTAGTGTATGTTGTTTACATAGAGGAGGAAAAGTAGAGGACTTAGAACAGAGCCCTGTGATACTCCTCCCCAGGTTTTCCTTTCCTTAGAAATCACTACATTGTACCTTACTCTGATCTTCGTGACCCTCAGGAAGTCAGCAATCCAAATAAGGGAATTACTTTTTATACCATACTTGTAAGCGATTTCAATCAGTTTTTTCCTCCATACTGTATCGAAGGCAGATGTCATGTCAAGGAATGCAGCAGTTGTCTTTTTTGTAAGACTATTTTGTAGACTGTCTATAATGCCCTGGCATAGATAGAAGAACTGGTCCACCGTGGTGTTGTGTTTTCAGTACACTGTCTGATAGAAATTTAGCATATCTGTTTTAATAAGTTCATTCATAATTCTGTGATGAATTATTCTTTCTTAAATTTTGCAGAGAATGCTGGTCAGTGCAATGGGCCTAAAATTTTTACAATCAGATGGTAGTTTTCCTGGTTTGAGAACCGGGACAATGATGGACGTTTTCCATGCCTTTGAAAGTTTTCCTCTTTCCCATGAAAGATTATTTAAATTCAATAAGCGTTCCATAGCAGTTTCTCCAAGGTGTTTTATCATATCACCAAATACTAGATCACCACACGAAGATTTTCCAGCCTCCAATTTATAGATCTCTGTTTTCAGTTCTTGATATGTGATAGCCCTGGTGAAGACATCAGAATTCTTGTAACTTCTAGCTTCCATCAGGAGTTTTCTATTGGTTTTATTAATTTTTTTTTTTTTGGCTTCCTTGCTGAATGAAAGTTTACTTACATTTGAATAGTGCCAGCAAATTAGCTGTCGTTTTATTCGAGTCTGCAACTGTTCCAGAAACATTGATAATGGTGGAGCTTTGAGGTTGCGAGTTAGGGGAGATTTTGCTTAAGGCTCCTGCAATTTTCCAGTATTTTGATTTCCTTGGGTCTAAAATCTTACAGAAATCAGTCCATTTTAACCTTTTAGCTTTTGTAATTTCATCCTTCCCTCTTCTAGCAGTCTCCGCAAGCTTATCTCTATTCGAGCTTGTATTCTCAGTCTTCAGAAGTTCATTTAGATTGTCTCTTTCCTTGATCAAAGTATCAACGTTATGATCTTTCCAATAAGGGACCCAATGTTTCTTCCCTTTACCTCTGGGGATGAATCTCTTAGCAACAGTTGTAATATTATTTACAAAATTTGCAGTTTTTTCTTCAAGTGAGTCAGTTTGTGGGTCATTAGAGCATAGTTTGTCTAGAAACTGTGTGAAGCCTGTCCAGTTTGCTTTTCTGAAGTTCCAAGATCTCATTATCTGGTCCGCCATATCCATTTTGACTTTTAGAATGATGGTAATAGGTCTATGATCGTTTATGGCACTGTTGAGAATTTTCCAGTGACAAAGACTAGAGAGATGATAACTGAAAGATGTCAAGTGCAGATTCTGTGCCAGTAGTACATGATTGGTAGGTGTTCTGTTTATTGTTGAGAGTAATCAGACCTAGATCACTTAGAACGTCTTCAACCTGTTGTCCCTTGACATTTAAGACTGGAGATCCCCACATAGGGCTTTTTGCATTAAAATATCCAGCCATAACAATGGTATTAGCCGAGCCGAAGTTGAGTGCAAAAGAAGATGGATCAGTAAGGGAGTTATAAGGATGATATACATTTATAAGAGTGAAAGAGTGCTCCTGGAGAAAGACCTCCAGTGCTTGTACTTCGGTCCTACCGCCATGATGGTCCACGGGGATGGTTTTAAATTTCACTGCAGAATTCCTAACAAGAAAAGACAGTCCACCACCCTCTCCCTCTACTCTATCATTTCGGATTTTAGTGTAGCCCTTTTTTGTTGAATTGCCTCCTCTCGTTAAGCCATGTCTCCTGTAGGCAGGCTATGTGAATGTCCTTTTCGATCAAAATGCTGTGAAGTTCATCTCTCTTCATGAGCGTTCCATGCATGTTAAGCTGCAAAATGCTGAAGGTCCTCGTGGCAGATTTCCCATCGGGCTCCCGGACAACAGAGCACGACGCATCGGTAGTATGATCTGAATAAGATTTTTGACTTCTCATGGAAAGATAGGTGCCATCGCCTTGAAGAGGTTGGACTTATATCTGTTGGTCCGCGGAAGGTATTTTATTTCCCTTCTACCACCCACTGGAAAACCAGTAGAGGCATTCCCTGATCTGCCACCTGGGGACGCAACCTTTAAGGGTTACAAGCTCCCCTGAGAGACATTTTCAGTGGTAAATTGTCCTATTAAAACATGTAATGCAGACTTTAACGTATAATTTCTTGCAACAGATGCCTGATTTCATACTATCACATGATAAATATGGATTACAATTTTTATCATGTATCATAAATGTTTAAATTTTATAAGGTTATTTAGGTATTTTGGACCCCTTGTCTTAACAACTAATCAATTAAGTTTATTTCAAAATGTTTTTTGCTTAATTTTGTTACTTTTAATAATGAATATATGTTTTTTTTATTTATATTTGTATATCATTCAAAAATAATAAGAGTACTTGATTGTAAAATATGTAAATAATAAACATTATTTTTTAATTTTTAGTTTGAAGAAGTTGCTGATAGAGATGATTTGATGGGGGTGGAAGACACAGCCAAAAGAAATATCCTTTCCAAAAATGTCCTAGTGTTTTTCTATATGGATAAGGTTGATTTTATATTTATTCAGAAATGCTTGTAATCTTTATTTGTTCAAATTCACTTTAACTTGTCTGCTAGAAACTTATTATGGTGCTGTAGTTAACTATTTTTTTTCTTCACAAAACTTAACTTGCCAAATCTCTCAATTCTGAAAATTTAAATTGCAATCCTAAAAAGGAAAAGTTGATGTTTCTCAAGCTATTTATTTTTATAGAAATTAACCATTACATTATCATAACTAGAATAAATGCATCTTTACAACTTGTAACAAAATTGTGATATTATTTTCCAAATAATGTCTTTTTTTAAAAAAACAGACATCTAAAATTATTATTAATCTTGCAAAAAAAAAAAAAGACATTTAGTTAGGAAACAAAATGTAATAGATTTTAAAGGAAATGTACAAAATTTTGCCCTAAATTGAATTGAACCATTTTATCAAATTTATTAGTTCTACTGTGTATGGTAAAGCTCGTAATTTGTGAACTGTAATTTCAATTGATGAAAAGATTATTAAGAAATCAGAAATTGTCAAATAATTGTTCACTTGTCGTGTACAGAAACTGAAAATATTAATTTTATTTTGTGAGAAATTATTTCAACTACAAGTTGATGAAAAGATGAAATACTGTGTTTTAAATAATTATTACATTGGAATTACTTTCTTTTATGGGCACATTTTTGGAATTCAGAAACATTTATGTGTGTAATCTGACAGCTTTTGAATTTTAATAGTTAAAACTGTTTTGAACTTTAGTACTTATACTTACTTATACTTATACTTATTTTCTATATCACTTATTTTACTTACATAGTACTTTCTTACTTATACTTACTTAGTACTTATACTTATACTTACTTATAGTAAGTACTTATTTTCTTTAAATAAAAATGTTTGTGAAGTTTATCAAGCAGAAAATACCAAAAATTTCATTGATGAAGATTTTTTGCAGAAAATACCAAAAATGTCATTGATGAAGATTTTTTGCAGAAAAATTTGTTAAATAGCTAAACAATTTATTAAAATCCTTTTCTTTTCATGAATAGTTGCCTTCCTAGTTGCAGAGATCAAAACTGAGATACGCTCTATAACAAAAAAATTGACGCACCAAGAAGGAATTGTCCGATTGAGACGAAAATTGATGGATAGGAAGACAATGTACAGAATAGTAAGTAATTAAAATCTCAAAACAATTGGATGATTTATTTCTGAGTTACAGTAACAAGTTCAATGAGGGGTTGATCCATCTCTAGCCTGAATACAAGCTGCCACACGGTAAAGCTTCCGGATGATCTCCTGCGGTATTTCCTGCAATATTCGCTTCACTTGTCGAACTAGATCAACATTCCGTGGAAGATGCAATTTCCTTCCCATCTTATCCCAGACATGCTCGATGGGAGAAAGATCTTTCGATCTGCATGGCCAAGGAAATGTTTGACAAGCTTGCAGAAAGTTTATAGCAGCACGTGCCGTATGTGGTCTGTTGAAAAATCATCCGAGGGCACTGCAAAAGGAATGGTTGTAAAACAGGTTTTAGGATGTCGTCGACGTACCGCTGTGTAGTAACTGTACCTCTAATGGCGACCAAGAGGCTCCATAATGCCTTGTTGAGGGCCGGTGTGGCGTGCAGTAGAGAAAGCAGGATCCTCCCTCTGACCTGGGTGTCTTCAAACACGTCTTCGATGATCGGCAGGACACAGTTGGAAGTGGGATTCGTCTCTAAAGATTATATGTCCCCAGTCGGCATCATTCCAATCCGATCGAGCCATTCACCACTGTAATCTGGCTCGGCAGTGTGCAGGCGTGAGTGGCAGGTGGCGTAACGGTTGGCGCGAGTGTAGATTTCTCTGTCTCAGCCGTCTGTGAATGGGCATGGTTGACACTGGTATTTGGGTTGAATGTCTGATGGTTGATAGAGATAAAGAAGGCGCTGTGAAAGCTGATCGGACAATCACTCTGCCCTCACGATCCGCTGTAGCCCTTTGTCGACCACTACCATCCTGACCCTGAATTCTGCCATTTTCCTCCCATCCATGCCAGCATTTTCGAATCGCTGCATCGCGTCGACTCAAATGACGCACGATTCTCCGATTTGTTCAAGCAGTCTCTTTTAATCCAATGATATGACCTCTGTCAAACTCTGATAGTTGCTCGTAATAAGCATGAATCCTGTGGCGAGGCCTTTTTCAAGTTATTGATAGGTAATCTGAATCGCAATCAAACTGAAAGTTTTAACTAGTGTGTTAATGAGTTAATGACTTGTTTTACGGAGTACCAGCCCTTGCTGGGGGGCTTAAACCTCCGGTAGATGGTGATAAATGATCTTTGGTATGGCTTTCAGTATTTTGATGTGATCTTCGCAAAATCTGTGCCGCTTCTAAAGTAGTCATAGCAGATGTTGAGGTGGAAAGTGCTTGACAAAAATGTTTTAACAATTGTTGAAGAACTGCTCCTTATATACATCTGCTGGCTGCGTAGTTCCGGTGGCTGGAGATCAAACTATTCATTCATTGGACTCCAAAATTTAATCATTTGCATATCTAGTCAAAGCATTCAAGCATACGAAATTTCAAAGCAATCGAGAGATTGCTTCTTGGTGCGTCGACTTTTTTTGTTTTAGAATGTATTAGGCTACAATTAAAGTGGACTCCCTATATATATGAAAGTCAAAACGTCTGTTTAGTTGTATTTGATGTTTCCATCTGTTAAATCGTCATATTGTCAAAATAGAAACTTTTAATATCATATTGTTGTTTGTGGAAAATTGAATGATTCCACCCCCCTTTCTTACAAGTTACATAAGTAAGTCCATAAATAGAAGGTCTTTAACTTTTTTTTAAGTATATTTTCTTCTAAACCATCTCTGAAGAATCGCTCTACTGTATTTACGGTTGGGAACAGAGGAAATGTTTTAACAACTGAACTAGAAAGCCAAATCATTGTTCCACATTCAGCCCAAAAAAATGAAACTAAAGTAAGTCTGTAATTTTCTAAATCACATAATTACTCTTAAGATATGTATATCTAGATTTTTTTTTCTTTTTACTTACAAATGTGATATATGCAAGTGTTTCATTTCTCTATAAGACTTTAACTTAATTATGATGTTAATAATAACATAAAAGATTGCTATAATAGCATAATAAATATATTTTTCATTAGTTAGTTTCAATAATCATATTTCTTTATATTACAATATTTATAGTATTTTATCTATTTAAAAATGTTTAAATTAAATAAGATCCATTTTTTTCACTAAGCTTTTTATTGTATGAGTTTCCTTTTTTTTTTTTTTTGTATCAATAAGTCATTTTGAAAGCCGTCTTTTTATTATGCATAATTTTATGCTTTTAGTATACATTTGAAAGCTTGTTCAGAAGTCAACAATATGCTTTAGTAGATAATGCCTGCCGAGAATACTTATTCATCACAGAATTTTTTATGGTTTCTGGACGAAGTGCTTTAGAATTATTCAGTTCAGTCATGGGGAAAACTTTGTCTATGTTTTTGGTAAGATATTTATAATGATAAATTATTTTTGATATTCTATACATATTATAACTGTGAAAATGATCAATTTTTACTAGCCAATCTTCATTGTGTTGCTTTTAATAAGTGAAATTAAAAATGTAACTTTATTTATGTAACTTTATTTTTAAGAGGTTACTTCTATTATATACATTTATCAATTTCTTTAATTTGTGATTATTAATTGCCTCAAATAATTTTTAAATTACAGTCTGTGCAAGAGATTTTTTAAATCTGTTGAAAGCTAATTTTTTCTGTAAATATTTATTAATTTCTTTAAACAAAGGAATTAAATTTGATGATGCTATGTGTGTTAATTGTATTGAAATATAATGTTTTCTTCCATTAATGATGATAAAAAAATCATTTTAATCTGTGGAAACATGATTTTTAATTAATTTAAAATAAAATAATGGAATCCAGGAATGTTCTAAAATATCTATTGTAACCTTTTTTTATGTGTCCTAATATTTTATTTTACTATGCCCTAGTATTTATGTACTAGTTTACAAAATTTAATTAAAATCTATTCATTAACTTTTTAATTTAAAAGACATTTATAAATATTCGTTTTTATTTACTTAAATTGTTAATGATTTTGACTTTTTATGAAAGTAAAAGGAAATATTTTGAAAAGAAGAAAAGTTTCATTTCCGAATCTTGTGTGTTATCAAAGCATTCTGTATGCAAATTCCATGCATACAGAATGCTTTGATAATCTTTTTAATCTGTACTTCCTTATATTTGACTTGCAATTATAGATATAAATATTTCTAAATGTTCTAATTTTATATTTATATTGCTTCTTTACCTATCACAATGTTCGTTTGTCTTTCCTATTGTAACGACTTCAGTATAGGGCATTAAATGTAATTTTCCATTAGTCTTAAAGCAGTTAATGAATATGATATTTTAGATTATAATTTTACCCATATTTATTAAATATAGGGTTTCCATGGCACCGTGAAAACTTGGAAAACCGGAAAAAACATAAAGAATTTAACAAAACTGGAAAATTCTGTGAAATTTGAAGAAAAATGATTGAAAGAAAAAAAGACTGTAGTTATAGCTTTTTGCAATTGTCCAATTAGGAAACTCATTCATTTTCTACTGCTCCACTCCTGCTTTTGTACATATCATTCCAATTTCGATTTGTTCAACATTTGTTCTTTTTCCATGAGATTCCCAAATTGCAGCTGATGAGCATATGCAAGACTTCTGTAACTGCATGAAAGAATATAATACAGTGATTTAGTTTACCATGCTTGAGTTTATTGAACAATTTGTTTATTATTTGAAAAATTGTGAGCTTTAGAAAAATAGATTAGAGAATGTCTTTAAAACAATGATCTGCTCAAAAACCTTATTTAATACAAATTGAATGGATAAAAAGAAAGAAATCAGTCCTTATTTTGCTGAAAAGGTTCCAGAAGTTTCATAAAAGTAATTTGTTGCCAACTGTTCACTTTGTAAGAAGATAGTAAACTTGAGTAATATGGGGCAACAGACACTTGCCAAAATAGGAAAACATACAAGACTGCCTGCCAGTTGATAAAGTTAGTTCTTTGATAGAATCTACTTATAGTTAATTATTGTTAAAGTTTAAATATATGTTTAATAAGTTCAAACAAGTAGAATTACATTTTTCTAAAAATATACAAGATTTGTAAAAATTAGAATTGGGATTTGCAATAAACAGTTTTTTAGTAAATATTAAAATAAATAAAAAAAAGCAAATTATTTCAAAGACAATTATTTATTTCATGTTTTTTAATGCATAATTAGGAAATAGGAAAAAAAATTAAGTTCTAAAAATAATCTTTTTCATCATACCTTTGTTGTTGTGTGGAAATCAGATCATTTTCTACAAATTTATCAAGTTTATCATAAGCTGTCCATGTATTAAATAAGTAAAATTGATGCAAATTTCTGCAATAGATTTTATTGAAGCAATTTACAAATATCTTAAAAATGAAAGTGCTATTTTTAAATTTTTTAGTTTGATGATGCTAAAAAGTATGTTATTCTTTCTTATTCTATAGAAAAATACTGATCAGTATGTTCAGGACTGTTACGATTCAATAGCCTTATTTTTGTGTATTCACATAATTCATCGATATCAAGTATTGATGCATAAAAGAGATGTTCCTGCTCTGGATAAGTGAGTATTTTCCCATTATTTCATCTGAACATGAAAGTTTATTCATTGATTTACTTTTAATATTGTTTGTTACTTCTATATAGATATTGGGAAACACTTTTGCAAATATTTTGGCCTCGATTTGAGTATATATTGCAGTTGAACATAGAGAGTATTCGAGATTGTGATCCTCAGAAGTTCACTAATATTGATAAGAGACCCCATTATGTAAGTCTGATTTTACTTTCGTAAAATTAAAATTCTCAGTAGTTTGTTCTGTATATATATATATATATATATATTTGCAAGTTAGATATGTATACGCAGAGTAAGTAAAAGCAAATTGTCCTGATTACAAAACTGTATGGTGATATAGGTGGTAATTGTATTTGAAACCTAGATTCTTGGAGATGAAATATATTCAATTTTGAGTGTTGAAAAAAGCCAAATGTTCAGTAGGGGCATCTTTTTTATGAGGTTTAATATGAAACATGTTAAGTAATCAATTCCATATTTTTTTACTATGTTTAATTACCAAGATTTTACTATTTTTGCTGATGGTGAAACAGTTGCATGATTGTATGATCTTCCAAGTTAGAGATAGTTATTTGACAAGGAGACATGTGCACATTATTTTCTGGAATTCAAAAATAAATAAAGTACAATTTGTATATGTGAGGACCAAAATGACTTTCTTTACCTTTGCCATCTGAAATGATTCATTTATGTGCTAATGAAATAGTGCCTCCATAACCAATAATCATAATTGATTAACCCATATTATATCTGCTGTTGCCAGCATCACAAAGTTATCTTTCAAAAATTTTGATAAGATTTGTATTATAGAGATGTGATACATGTTAAATAAAAAAAATGTAATGACTATTGACATTTAAATAAATTTGTTTCTAGAATCAAATAAATACGGCATCTACCTGTCATTAAATGAACTTTTGAAATTATGGCATTCGTTTTACTCTTAATCCTCTCCTAAACCATTTTTCATAATGCAGGGAAAATTTATTAATGCTTTCATTTGAAGTGGAAATCAGCAGGAAATTTCAGGAGATAGGGAAAAATTGAGAAAAAATCATGGAAACTTGTTTTAAAACTGGAAATTTTTTATAAATTTGTATAATTATAATCAAAAATGACAATTCACTAGGGTTTTTTTTTTTGTACATAGAACGAAACATTTATGGATAATCGAAAATGGAGGTTATCCATTTTTCAATACATGTGATGAGCTGTAAAAGATTTGAATTTAAATTTCTGTGGGATACAAATTTGGTGTAAATAGCATCAGGGATTCTTTTTGAGAAATTCATATCTTTCTGAAGAACAACTTTCATTAATAAAACAAAATTATTGATTTAAATTGTGCTAATTCTATATTTCTTTTTAATATATTCTACACCCGTGACTAAAAATATGTATTCCTTTTCCAAATTCCTAGCATTATTTTCAATATTTCAATAATAATTTAATGGCATTCGTTAATTCATTGTTTTTGGATTAAGTGGCAATCAAAGTAAATTTAGCATTAGTCAAAAAAATTTATGTACAATGTGGTTCAATTGACATTTGAAGCTGCAATGAATATATATATATATATATATATATATCATTTTATCTGATTTATTGCAAATATTTATATAATATGTTCTCCAAAGTTTTTTTTTTTTTTAGAACATCAGGTTATTGGTATAGTTAGTGAAAATGATTTTGCTTTTGCCTTTTTTGGAAAAAAAGCAGTCTAACTATATGTTATTGTGCAATTGTTGTAATTTAAACTTTATTGGGCTTGTTTTATTTTAAAAGCTATGCATTACTCACTTTCTTCCTTCAACGTCAAGTTTCATACCACGTGGTATCACAGTACATCACAAAAGATGAATTTTGTGTTAACACTCAAAATTATTTTGTACTGGATATAAAATATAAACCTATTACTATAATTTCAAAACAATTTATTGCGATCAAATTAATATTTGATAATAATTAATAATTTGCCCTTTTCAGTGATTTTTTTTGTTAAATTATTTTTTTAACTATAACAAAGGTGATTGCTAATATTTTCTTAAAATAAATTTTTTTGCTTTTTTTTTTACTATTATGAATATAAGCTGTTTTACTTAATTCTTCATAGCTACAGATGCTATTTATGACGTGGAATATAGATTATTGCTAATGTTTCCTTTTTGCATTTTATTTTATAAATTATGTGTTTTTTTTAATTCTCTAAATATTCAACAAAATGCTCTATAATTTGAATAATATTATTAAACACCATAAATATATTTTAAAAAGGAATTTTTATCAGATATTTAAAAATTGGGCAGCATTTATCTTATACATTTTTGGGAATATAAAATTGATAGTCACAAAAATTTACGATACAGAGTCAGTCTAAATAGACCTTAAGAGTCAGATAGATATAGCTAATTCCATGGTATAAAATATGAGCCACAAAATTCAGTAATGCCAATAGTTATACTAACATCTTTGATCTTTTTGGCATTTTTATCTTGTTTTATATATTAGGATATGTATGTTTTTTGCAGGTTTTAAAAATAAAGAAAGAATATTTCTTTATGTGATAGAAACTTTCAGTAATATAAACATTAATGGTATTTTTTATTTCATTATAATTTATTCGTATACATGTTGAAAATTATAAGTATTGTTGACTTTCTACAGAGAATAGGAATTATTTTCAAAGTGAAAGGCTGGGGAAATCATACAATAAAACTTTTTCTTCACATTAATTAAATAGATTGATTAATTATGATTGAACGATAAAATATTATGGTCATAGATATATTTAATTTACAACTTTTAGTCTTATGGCGAGTTAACCGTAATATGAGGATCTGGGTTTGAAACAAGTTCTTGTACATTTGAGTTTTTTGCTTCTTGAATTTGACATCATAAGTCTGATGGCATCAGTGATTTTAAAAATATATATTTATATAACAGATGATTTGTCTAATAGAGAGTAACGTAACATGACTTAGCAAAATGGATGAAGAAATAAAACCTCCCACAATGGATTTTGCCTTGAAAAAATAAGCTTTCAAGAAAATCTTTGAATCATTTTAATAATAATTAATGAATAATTAATTTAAAAAAATCTTTTGGAAAAAAATAGCATCAATAGAAATCAAAAGCTGAAATTTTACCTTCATTTCTTAAAGTTTGGGGGGAAAGTGATTAATTTTTTAAATTTCTCAATTTACTTTGAAGGTACAAAACAAATATCTTCAAAATAATAAATGTTAGGTCTTCAAAGAGATTTATCTACTATCATTAGAAATAATATTATGGACAAATAATAAAGGGAAAAAAAAGAGGTGCACTTAAAACAACATAAAATGGTAAATAAAAAATTATTTATCTTTAATTTTAAAACATGGTTTTTTTATAGATGCATCGAATCACTATTTCAACGTCTTGTGCATCGAATTTCATAGTTGTAGAAGTGACTGATTTGTCTGAGTACCACTGACACATGGAATAACTTTCTATATTTGATCAATCTAGGTTGATATGACTGAACTAATGTTATAAACATCTAACTTCCATAACATATTAGTGATATTTATATAGTCATGTCTATCAATTTAAAAGAAAGACGTTTTGTTAAAATAAAAGAAAATAGTATTTTAAGTTATAATTGTTTAATAGTGATAGAACATTTTGGTTAGTTAATCCTGGCAATTACTAGAATTAATTGCTGATGAAAATTAATAAAACCATTCTGCTTTTTAAAATAGAGAGTTTCGCTTTTTTTTTTTTTTTTGCAGTAGCCCTTGAAAATGGAAGAAGAGCAAGTTTGATGACATATCTAGGGATCATGCATGAAATGTGAAATAAACATTGCCAAAATCGATGTATTATATATTTTACTTATGGGTTGATAGAACTTTGCCAAGGTTTTCTTGCATGAAAAATGCACAGGGAAGTAGTGCTTTCAATATTTTTATTGAATATGGAAAGTGATTGAGAGAAGAGGATATTGATGGTATATCCAGTGCCATTCCATATTCCGCTAGTCTCATATGCAATAACAATTGACAAAATTTGTGCAGCAGTTGTGGTAGAGGAATTTGCTCTTTAGTTTTCAGTATTATTTTAAATATGTATATTGTTGGTGAGAAATTGGTCCCTGAAGGTGGCAAATTATTAAAAAGATGCAGACAGTTGAAAGAATAAGATAGCAAATTTTTTAAAGTGAAATAAAAATTGATTTGAATATGTAATTTATAGGATTGGCATAATCTATTAACTATATAAGCAAAACATGCTGGAATTTAGTCTAAATTTGTTTACTTATGTTCGTGGATGCCCCTCTTCTTTCAAGAAATTGAAACAATTATGAAATAACTGTGTAATGCTTTCTTTTCTTCCTTCAAATGCATTTAATTGTAGTGTAATGAAGTAATTTTAGGTTATGCAATAAAGCTATTTTAGTAAGGGTTTTTAATAATAATAATGATAAAAAAAACTTGCAGAAAAAACATTTTGAATGACTTAATTTCTATGTTTGTAAAAAAATATCAATAGACTATTTGTAGTATTCTTGTTTATATTTGCAAAGTGTTTTATATTTTTTTTAAAAAATTTCTGAATTTCATTATAATGCATAGATTATCATATGAGCGTGGCAACATCAAAATTACTAGGCCAGTTATTATTTTTTAAAAAAAGATATTTATAAAGTGCTTATTTTTGAGATAAAATTTAAATACTTTATATTATTCAGTAATAACAAATCCCACACATTTTGTTTATTTTTTATTTCATTCCCCCTCCCCATTTACCTAATAGCTTGCTTGCACAAATTTTTTAAAAATTGAAATTTATAATCTTTTTTTTTATTTTAGATAACTAGGCGATATGCAGAATTTTCCGCAGCAATTGTTGGAATAAATGAAAATTTTCCGAGCGAACGTGTTTCTCGGTTGTTAGCTGCATTGCAAGTCGAAGTAGAGAATTTTATTTTACGCATGGCAGCAGAATTCCCAGATCATAAAGATCAACTTATCTTTCAAATTAACAACTATGATATGATGCTGAATGTTCTGCTTGTACGTTAAGTAAAATTTTGTTTTTTAAGGCTTTAAAAAAATTATTTATAAATGTTTAAATGCATTTGCATATAATCAGTTGATTTGGGAATATCTAATACAAAAAGTACAATTTACCTTTGTTAAATATGAACTATTTTAATAGAAAAGATTATATTATTTAAACAGATGTTATAAAAATCTGTTTGATTTTTATCTTTGATTCAGATTTATTAGGTTTGATATTATGTACAAAGCTGCAAATTATATGAAAGTTGTCACAAGCAGTTTTTTTTATATAAAACGAATGAACTCTTTCAGAAAAACAAAGCAAAACAAAAATCTCTAGAAGTTTTATGCATGCTTTAAATATTCTATTAAGGTAGCAATCATAATTAATTATTGAGAAAGTATTTATGTTTTCATCAATAGAATATGAATGCCTTTCAGTAAATTGTATAAATTAAAATAGAAATGTTATTTTTCTCAATTATTTTGTTATAATTGGTATTCAAAGAATATCTTTTGAGGATATGTGTGTTGTTTTATCTTGCATTGAATATAACTTAATATGAATTAAATCAAGAAAACCAAATGTTGATTTTTGGATTAATAAGGACTTTGCAAGTTTAAATTACTAGGATGTGTCATTATTCAAGAAATTGACATAATTTGACTAATATAAATTTAAAGAGAAATGCATTCTATTGTATCATTTTAGATATATCATCAGCATCTAAATTTAACATAGGGGCTTGAAATTGATTTATTCAGGCAAATTGAATTTGACATATTTGTATTTATTTGAATTGGATTTGGTATATACAGATAGTGCTGTTAAATGCAAAATATACTCAGTTACATAGAATCTAGATTGTTATTTAACAATGACATATACTGATATATAAAATTGCTATCCCCATGTATAGTTTTACTGCATTGAAAGATTAAATTCAATGTATCTTATTCATCTGAGTCTCTGAATGTGCAAGATCTGAGATAAATGGGCAGTCAGTTATAATAGTTTAGAAATTCCAGGTAACCCTGGAATTCCAATATGTATCTATAACCATTGTCAATGTCACCCACAATGGAGAATTTCTTTTGGGAGACAAATTCACATTCCATTCCTGTTATGATTCTAATCAATTGATGGTTCTTTAGGTAGACAGATGGTTGGTATAGTTGTAATTTTAATCTGATGAGAACATGACATATATGAAAGTAACTTTAACATATCCAGTTAATATTAAATATTAAATGGTATTTTATTTATTTATTTTTAGAAATAAAAAAAATTTGATTATTATCTTTGTTTTAAATATGTGCCAGTACTCCAGAAATTTTTTTATTTATTTACAGCCTTTCCTCACTTGAAATATCCATTTTTATGTTTTGAATTTTTTTTCATTAAAAGAATTATTTTGTAGTGTCATTAATTAATAGCTTGATTATAAATAATTTGAACTGTGTTTGAAAAAAAGCACTGAATATTTTACTATATATTTATGAGATTACAAAAAGATATTAATATTAATTTTTAAAAAATCATTATGATAATTAATATATTCAATGAATGACAGTTAATTTTATTTTAGTTGGAGAGTTTGGCCTAATATTTAGGGAGGAGAAAAAAGCAAAATTTTAATAAATTTATATTTTGAAGTAAAATATTTTAATTAACAATTTTTTAATCAAAAATATGTTAACTAGATATGAAATTTGATTTGTTTTATATAAAAGCTTTTAATTAATACTATGTAATGTAAGCAGTAAAGCTAAATATTAAATATGAAATATAAATTCTAAAAAAAAGTTACAATTTGATTTCTGTTTTATATATTTTTAAGGAAAGAACAAAGGAAGATTCAAGAGAATCTGAAAGCTTCAAGGATCTTCTCAATGCCAGAATTTTGGAATATGTGGAAGAAATTCTTTCGCCCTATTTTGGTGGAATGATGACTTTTGTTAAAGATTGTGAAAAATATTTGGAAAGGGGCCAAATGGATAATTTGAAAAACGAGGCTGGTATGAATAGTTATTTTATGTTTTTTGTACTAATGAAAGAAAATTGTTGAAATTGAAAGTTAATACACTTGTTCAAAAACCAGAAACTTTTCCATACTAATAAAATTTAATAAATAAAGAAAAATTATTAGTGAAAAAAATGAACAAATTGAAAGTCTTTAGGAAATTTTCTAAAAAGAAGGAACCTTTTATTTATATATTTAATAAAATTAGCATTATTTTTATTCTCAAAATTTGTTTGTTTATATTCTTAACTTTTTTTTAAAGAATTGGAATGTTAATGGAGTGGCAATAGAACATTTATTTTCCTTATACTATTAATTGCAATGTCCTTAATTAATATGATAAAAGCTGAAAATTTTAAGATTTTTTAATGAAACTGGCATAAAAATATTTTTAATAACTTAATTTTATTGAATTATTCAATAATTCGTGGTAGTATTTTATATTTATATAAAATTGGTTATTCACTTAGTTAATACCCAACTTAATTTATTTCATTGAACACAGTTTTATAATAAAAGAATACTGTAGTAAAATTGGTTCTTATTTTGTTTCTAAAGGTGCTTAGAAAGTACTTATAACATTTTAATTTTTTTAAAGATGTTATGTTAGAACAGACTATATATATATATATATATATATATATATAAATTTATTATTATTTAGGCAAGTATTCATATTCTTTTAAGCTTATTTTTTATATGTTTATTCATTCATTTGAACTAATTCTTTGAAAGTAATTTTTTTTATTACTTACTTTATTTGCCCATTGCTACTACATTTCTGGTAATTAGAGCATACTAAACTGATACATCAATTTCTCTTTTATTTTACAAACATATATTATTTAGTATTTTTTTCACTGATAATTTTGATTATTTATATTTTTGTGAAAAAAAATGTTCTTTAACATGTAAATTTTTTAAAATATTGCAGGAAGAGTGCAGGCTTTAGTAAAGTCTTTTAATAGTGGATGGAAAAAAGCAATGGATGAAATCAATGCAGATATCATGACAACTTTTACTAATTTCAAAAATGGCACAAATATCCTACAAGTATGATTAAACTTTTTGCCCCCTCTTTTTGAAACTTAGTTGATAAGTATTGTGTTGTTCATGATAAATTTATTTTCTTTTTTATTAATTGCAAAGAAGTTCTTAACTAGAAAAATTTAATGTATAAAAAAATACTTTTAGTATGGTAAAGGATAATCGTGTCAAATCTACTTTAAATTTCATTTATATATATATAGTTCTCAAAAGGGAAAACAAATGCTTATATAAAGAACTTTATATTTCCAAGGTGATTATCAAAATCATATTTAGCCTTCCAAATTCATAACAGTATTTCATATAGAAAAATAATATACGTAGATAAGTAATGAAATAAGGTTTGACTATGCTCAATTTAATGAGACAAGTTCTAACACTTCCTAGCAAGCAAATTTAAGGAAGTAGCTTAGCCAAAAAACCCAATTTGAGTCCAAATTTACACTATACCATAAGTGAAAAGTAGCAAAGAGTTATCTCTCGATTGTACAGGATAATTGCAATTGAAACAATGAATTTGACTTGAAAATGAGCTCTGCCTTAAGTAAAAATATATAAGATAATTGGACTAAGTAATGAAGAAAGTAAACAAATTTGACAAGTTCACTCAGAGAGGGGGGTCTAAGCATACTTTAGAATAAACCCTTTTCAAGACATGGAAAAATTCAGTTTTAATCATAAATATCTCCAATTTAACAGATTACTTCATGAACTTCTTCATATGTTTGTACTGTTAATTTTGCATACCTTTTCCTTAGTGAACTTCTGTGTCAATTTCTTTTTATATAGTTACAAAAAATAATTTCTTTATTTTGCCTCTAAGGATGTTGCAACCTGTTTTTCAATAAATTCAGCTTCACCACTTTACTGCATGTAGACACTGATTTACCAGAGGCTATTGTGAATGTAAAATACTTTAACAGTAACTAATTAAAGCACATTGTCAGCCATATCTATAAAACATACTCTTTTTAAATAAAAAATATAATCTCTTATCATCTTGATAAAATATATTTAAAACTGAAATAAGTAAATTAAAATGTGTGTAATATTTAATTCAATTGGTATAACATCACAAAAGATAAGTATGTTTCCATATATTGAAAAGATTTTAAAATTGCTTAATTTTCCTGTATCCTATCATTTGTGTTCAAAATTTGAAGAAACTCTATTAAGAAGTTTGAATATCTAAAAAAGGAAAGCTCAAAGAGTTTCACTCTAATGTCCTTTCATTTCATAATTTTTTTTTTCCAGACTGCTTTAACTCAGTTGATCCAATATTACCACCGATTTCAAAAAGTTCTTTCTCAGCATCCATTCAAGAGTTTACCAGTTCGCAGTGAGTTATTGAACATCCACCATCTCATGGTAGAAGCAAAGAAATTCAAAACAAATTTTTAGTTTTTGTTTGTACAAATATATTAAAATTGTTGATTTATAGTTATTTTTTAAAAGGCTTGTATATTCCTTCTAAATAGTTGGTATATTATATATATATTTGGTATTATGAAATTAAATTTTTTTTTCTGTATAAAAATGTACGAGGCTAGTTTCATTTTATATTGAAGTTTCTCATAATTATATGCATCTCATAAGTATTTTCAACAAACATAAAAATAAACGGTGATAATTAACCAAAGTAAATTGACTCTGTTTGCATTCGATTTCCTTAAATCATTGATTGTTTGGTAAACTAATATGGAGAATTCCTTCATTTTTTTAAAGTTTACTTTCCTTATTTGCTTTTTTCTGTGGAATGAATTGTTGATATGCAGTTTTTTGTTGCCATTTAATGTTATATGTAATATTGTGAAAAATATCTCAACTCCTTGTAAATTTATGTTTTCAAATGAAAACATGTCATTTAAATGGGCAACAAGTAATTTTTAACTTCCAGCTTATTTATCATAATTCTAATTATGTGCATATAATTTTTCAATTGATATAAATCATATGAACTTCATCAAATAATATTAAAATATACCATATTTTTTAAGTAACACTACTCTGAATTGTTATAATTGCATTAGAGCTTTTCTTTAATAAGGGAGGGGAAGCAGGGGAGCATGAGGAGCAGAAAGAACATTTTTTGGAGTGTATGGTAGACAGTTTGGGGGAGATCGTCACTACAACTACATTTATTTTTTAATCCGTATCCCTCCTAGTTCAAAATTTTATGTTTTTAACCCTTAATAAAAGTGTCCTGGGGCAACTTGGTTTTAAGAACCTCCAGAAGATTGCGTATTTGCTGAAATTTAAACTGTTTTTAGCAAAAACTAAATAAGATAGAAATCTAAGTATTTATTGGTTAACTAGAAATATCATAATTTTTTTAATACCTTTATTTCTTTGTGTGTAATGTTTAATAAATTGAAAAGAAGGCAATCACGATTTAAGAATGTTTATTTTTGACATTCTTTCATGCACACACATGAAAGCCGAAAAGCAGTTAAAAGAATTTTACATTCAAATTCACTCACTCTTGTATACAACGAGCTTTAAATTTCACAAACAAATCAGATTTACTCTTGCAATTATATTTTCTAGAACGCTTTTATTTGTTCTCATTTAAAAGAAAGAATTTCATTACATAGCTAAAATAAAAAACATCTAAAATTATAAAATCATTTCAATAAATTAAAATTCAAAGCTCGCTATATTGCATGTACGGTAAAGTATCCAAAGCTTACAAATTACATGAGAAATGGTGTAAATTGTAGCGATCACTCCTTAGAAAGACCATTTCACTTCAATGCAATACTTGGAACCCCTCTGGCATCCCTGAGATCACTTTGTAAATAGGATGCCACCCCCCATTAGTTATAATAACACTAAATTGTAGAAACATCTAACATTTCGTAATTACAAATTTACCTAGAAGCCTTCATAGAACAGTTTCATAGAAAATTATATGTTTATATATTCACTCATGTATGTATATAATATTTCTTTGTAAATTACAATCAATGAACCAAGTGTTACAAATTCACAAGTTTTATATATATATAGTACAAAAGTGATTAAAAAAACGTGGGAATTCAGAAACTTAACAAACATGGAATGACTTAAAAAACTAGTTCAAAGACTAATAATTAAAAAGAGTGCATGAAAAATACATCAAAAGCTGTGAAAGGAACTATTTGGTATGTATGAAACATGACAAAATAAAGCTAAGACCATCTTTTTTTCAATAATAAAAATCCACTTTAAGACATGAATCCTCCCTTCAGTGTGCAGTTCCTTCACGAGTGCTGCCGTCCACACGGAATAGGAGAATAGCTTGGTACGAGGTATGGCAAGAATTGCTGCACACATAGGGGAAATGAAAGAGCGACATTGAATAATCCGATCGCACAATGCTGAGTCGTTTGAGAAGCAGTCCTTTTTCTGCTTTCTGTTACCGTTGCAATACTGTTTGCAAAGCAAATAAAGGCAAAGTCATTCAACCTCAGTTCGGCTGAACGCACTCACATTGGTAAATACAACACTAAATCAAAGGAGTTTGAAGTAGTAATGTTGAGTTTTTGGAAACAGCAATAATTTCACCAGATTATTTTCATTTTGATGATCCAAACGCGGGAAAATTTTATAGCTTGAATTCACACTACACAGGGCTGCTTTTGCCGATGCTGGTTTTTGAGCCTTTGGGGGACTTGTTTTTGAAGCTTTCATCTATGATCAGGTCTGCTGGCCTGCTGTTCCTGTAAAGAGAGTGAACATTTTGATTGACTGAAAATTTACATTTTGCCTTTGCATCTGGGAGGCTCAATAAATTCTAAAGTATTAGCCAGGAATCTACAGCTTATGTATATCATTAGCCAATAATTAAAACCATAGCTTACTTGTAGAAATTAAACATTTTCAGAATTAAATTAATATTCAAACGGATGGCTCGAGCATCAATTTGCATCGCCATTTATTATTGATACTTGATTTTTTTTGACAAGTTGTTTTTATAAAATTTGGTTCTTTTCCCATTAGCCGGGCGCAAGCGAAAAATCTGCAAATAATGTAAAATTCTGCCAAATGAAATTTGGCGAAAAATCACCTAATAATGTAGAATTCTATTGACTGTATTGTCATTCGTTTCGTTTGGCCACTCAACTCGCGCTTGTTTCACAATTGGCGACATTTGCGCCCGGCTAACGAAAAAGTAACAAAAGTTAAATAATCATAAAGCTGATTTAAAATAAATTGATTGATTTAAAATACAATAATTTTTCAAAGGAAGGAGAAACTAAGAAATTCTTCTTTAAAAAAGTCTATAAAAATAAAAACATAAGAGCAATGAAATAAAATGATAAATATTTCTAATTCAATTTATTTATTAATTGAATCATCACACTTAAGTTTGTAAAAGAAATATATCTATTTCAGATTGTTAGAAAGGTATGATGTATATATAAAAAGTTAGAAAAACCATTATTCCAGACGAAAACACTTGGAAGGATTTGCCTATAATTCACAAGACACAAATATAAAGAGAATTAATGAACATAAAATCATATCTGCAATCATATGGGAATATTAAACAATTAAAAACAAACATTATTTTTCATTTTTTACTGAAAGTTATACTAATAAAAAGTATCAGTTGCAGTTTCATGCTGTATAAAGCAATACGAAACAAGAGAATCGAAGGACAAAGATAGCTTGAAAAAGCCATGATTGGATGCATTTACTCACTATTGGAGGATGAGACTGAAAAACTTAATTATGCAGAAAAAGCTTTACTTTAACTACAAATAAAAAAAATAGCTGCACTTCCCTGAAATTATTTTCAAATAACAACATTTAAGAGTGATGCCTTTATTACGAATATTTATTATCCAAAAATAACTGTACCCAAAAGTCAAGGTTTAGAAATAATTCATCCTCTCATTGGTAGCATAGGAGCATCCTCATAAGGATATTTTGGTCTGGCATCATCACCATTGCGCTGGTTGCCTTTACTAAAAGTGGAAGATTTAGTCAATTATTATATAGAAAAAGTATTTCATCTTCCACCAAACTGCAGTTGAAGCGAGCGTCTTCAAACGAAGCAGAAATTCAATGCTTTCAATGTAGCACTATCTTAGTCTTATCTGATTTCGAAATAATGAGAAATTCCCCCTCCTTTAAAAAAATTTAAGAATATTAGTATTTTCCTGCTCAAAAAGTTTTGTCACCAGGAGCTCTTAAAAAATGGATAGCAGTTTCACTTACAAGTACAGTATTCAATAGGGTGTCTACTAATTCCAAGGACCAAAACTGCTTTAAGATTAGAAAATGATTCCAAACCTAGCACAGTAATAAAAACCTATTCAAGTAATTAAAACTCGTTTGAAATTGCAGCAAATTCTCATATTCCCTCTGTCCAATTTTAGTTGTTCAGTAAGCTTCAAAATTGGCGATCGATCTTTAACGAATCAATAACTCGATAATTCAACGAATGTTCCGAAATCATCAACTTTTTATGACATATCAGGTTTAATAATTAAATGTACTGGCGTCATTTTGATACTTCACTGAATAAAATTAGTTCTTTTTTTCCAAAATGTTTTTGGCCGGATGGACATCTTTCTTGAGTTTTGATTCTCAGTTCATCGAGAGCATTCCTTGTGTAAACAAGAATGGATGTATATTTTTACAATTACAAAATGAAAAGACAACGAAAATTTGTGTAGAAAACACTTTGTAATAAGTTTACGGAAGGAATCAAGTTAGTAGATTCCAGTATTTGCGAGAAATTTTTTGTTTGAAACCTGTGAACGAAAAACCATGCAACAACTAACCTAATTTTTGTGACATAGATCAGACTTCAATTAGAAGAAATACACTGAAATGCCAGTAAAACTGGTACACTAATCTAATATCTTGAAGAGTCCCCCCCCCGAATTCCCGAACACTCAAAAATGCCGCAACAGGCGTGGCATAGACTCAACAACCCAAGATATTCTTGGAGAGTCCATAACCATGATTCCTGTAGAACAGCCATAAAACCTTGGGAGATCTCCTAAGGACAGTACGTTGCAAAAAATGACATAAGATAAAGTTCATGTCAGGGGAATGAGGTGACCAAGAAAGGGAATGAAATTCAGTAGAATACTCTTCATACCACTCTGTAGCTACTGTAGACATGAGGGGCGGCACATTTTCATGGTCTATGTCCGTTGGAATGCGCACAGGACATGAATGGATGCAAGTGGTCAGAAAAGATGTTAACGCACCGCTGACCTGTTATGGGCGAGCCTAGATATATGAACGGTCCTATTTCATGCTAACTCCACACCCCCATACCATCCCAGAGCCTCCACCAGTTTCAACAGTTCCTTGTATGGATGAGGGATTCATGGGGTTTTCTCCACACCCGTACACGGCCGGCCGTCTAATACAATTGGAAAGACACATCAGAACAAAAAACATTTTTCCAATCATCAGGAGTCCAATGACGATTTGGCGATCTTAGGCAAGGCGCAGAGCTTTAAGCCCTTTTGAGTCAACAATGGTACACAAGTTGGTCTGCAGATGCGAAATGCGCTTCAATCAGGGTACTTTCCACGCTGATACTTATTGATGGGCCTGTATTCGAATCTGTAACAAGCTGAGGAAATGTTGAACATCTATCTCGTGTAACGATTCTTCTCAGCCATCTGCTGAGAATATCTTTTTCTGGATTCACCGCTGTCGGAGATTTGAAGTTTAAATGGAAATCTTATATTCACGGTAAATTTCATCACTAATTCGCAAATACTGTGCTCCATCTCTCATGCGCTAATGATTAGTCCTCGTTGAAAATCATATAATCTTGATAATCTGTCATTGTAACAGCAAAAATCGATATAATAGTCTTTTCGAAGACTTATGCAGTTATAGGAGAGTTCGCTTCAATCAATAGATATTATCTGTAGGGATGCTTGGCTGTAGGGAAATTTGACCAGGATTTTGATAGGTGACATATAATTTCCTTTCTCTTTGGAGTTCGTTGACATTTTGTCTCTCTTTGTGGAACAGAGCAGTCTCCATGTAAAGAGGTGGAGGAGGGTGGAACGCCTTCCAACGGGAACTCAAATGTAGAGGGGTGGGTGAGTTAATCCACCGTTCCAACGACCCTCGAATTTCAGGTGGGATACCCGTTCCCCCATTTTACCTCTCTTGCGGCTTCTTGGAGTTCTTTGAAGCCTGTGTACGCGATTCGAAGTTTCCCGTTAACTGTCGGTAAAATGTCCAGGCATCAAAAGACCCCAAGAAACCGCAAAAGGGGTAAGATGGGAGAACGCGTGTCCCGCCTGATGATTCGAAGGCTGTTAGAACGCGGCTTAAGGTTGACGTAGAGCTTAGAAGAGGCCGGCGTGAATTTTGTTTACTATTGAGGTCCTATTACTATTGTTTGTCCAGAGAAAATCGACATGCTTTCACTGAGAGGTGGCAATGAGTTTAGGAGAGTATGACAGCAAGGAAGAAGGTTATGGACTATTTTAAGTAAGAAGTACATTTCTGGAATTATTAATTTGGGTTCTGGATTATATATTTCAATGTCTTTTATTTCATCATTTTCATGGTTATGAAGTTTGTTGTAAAAGTTTGACGCTATTTTCTTAATAGTGTGTCTTAAAGTTGGGCTTTATTAAGGCTTTATAAATTACAACGCTAAACCTGGCTCATGAAGCTCCACAGATTTTTCTTATAATTATAGCTTGCCGTCTTTCTATTATTTTAAGGTTGATTTTGACTGCATATCCCCTAACTTGGCATGCCCATGTCAGTATCGGTTTCAATTATGCTGTGTAAATAAGCATTTTAGTGTCCATTAAGTAATGTCCCTCAGACACCTATTGTCTAATATACGCATTGTCGACCGCATCGCATTACGCTGATTGGTTGAATGCCTCCATTATTTGCATGCAACCTGCTATACCAGTTTTTATGGCTCTTCAGTGTATCAAGTTTCGATCCATGCAAATGATTGTTAAAAGCCAGCGTATCTGAAAGTTAGGCATTAAGAGTTCGTATAATTTTAACCGATAACTTATGGTTCGTCGTTTTCCAAAGTTTAATCCATCTTTTGATTTTATGATTATCATATCACAGCCTATCAAAATGTTTGTTTTTGGTTGAAAGGTTGTTTTTGACGGAAACTGGTAACAAGGGTCGACACCTTGCTTTGAACGATACAGTTACAGTCAAACAATAGCAAACATTCTCAATCAAAAGTTGCTAAATCATGGACTATAACTATAAAAAAAGCCGCATCTGTCCTGCTTCTATTCAATGAGTCTTTTTCGGGTCTTTCAGTTGAAATCTACACTAAAGAGTTGATTATTTTAACAAAATCACCGAAGAGAGAAAAAAATTCGCCTTGAGATTTGCGTGCAATCCCAAGAAATGGTATGAATAAAAAAGGCGAGCATTTTGAGAAAATTCCACTAAAAGATACCTTTAACATATATTAATTTATTTTTAAAGTTTCATTTATCGTTTTTCAGAAAATTTATTTTATGCCTTTAATTCGTTTTAGTTCAAAGAGGAAAAAGAAAAATCCAGCGCGACTTTCCTGATTGTCAAGGACAGTAGACACCCTGTTTAACTTAACAGACTATGCCATTCATGAACAGAAAATTTCAGGGCTAAACACATCACACAGCCAAGTTATGAAAGAAGAAAAGAATGCCAACACCAAGGGTTTCTATTAACTATATCAAGGAGTTATTCTTCGTATATAAACTTTTTTTATGATAAAGTTAATCATTTAAAATATGTCTTACTCAAATGCTAGGTTATCCACTTCGTGTTTGGGCTTTTCTTCATAATTGGATAGTTTGCTACAAGAGGACAGAAGGTACATTGAAACACAGAGACAAAGGTGCACAATACAAGAAATGCGTGTAGCACACAGATCAATAAAAAGTTCCTCTT
>JAOUZG010003113.1:1115127-1126248 GCA_026289955.1 Argiope argentata
ACACACACACACACACTTCATGCTTACAATAAATTACATTGATTCTCGTATAATATGGCACGCCCAAATGAAAGCAGTATCGTGGCTCCAAATAGTTAAGTTTTCAGACTTATTTCATTACAGGCAAATGCACTAATTTTAATTGTGAGTATTCCATTCAGAAATCATTCACATTGCATCATTAAAAAATTGTATTTCGTGAAATGCACTAAATTTTAGGTACATCCATTGGACTCTAAATATCGGTTATGGAAAAAAAGGATTAACGCTGCCTAATCTTTTTTAGAAGAAACGAACACTTCCTGTTCTGCAGCTTCACTGCTTTAAACCGAATTTTCCTCAAACGAGTAAGCATGAAGCAGAGAAATCTCCTGAAAACACATTCCTACTTTTATTTGAGCACACCTTATACATCAAAATAGAATTTTAACAGTTTAATTTTTTTTAAATCTTTTCTAAATTTGCTTATTAGAGAATATTTCATCTCAATGAACACATTACGACATGCTACTTTTTTGATACTAAATAATTTACTATCAATTTTACTTTCTTTTATTGTTAGTTTTTTTTGTGCATAAATAAACTTTTAAATCAGTATATTTGAAAGAAAAAAAATCTACAAGAATAATATATTACGGATAAAAATATTTTCATAGATTTATCGAAATTAATTGTTAATAAAAATATTTTTCAGTTCAAATTTCAATACTTATAATTATGAATTAAAAATCTTGCTTCCTCTTTCTAAATTTCTTGATCAAATTTCGGAAATCAAAAACGGTTTCTTAAAAAAAAATCCACAGAAAAATTTATATATCGGTTTATTTTTTAAATCTTATTTATTTAAAATGTAACGTTAAAAAATTTTTCAGGAAATTTCTAGTGTGAAAATTTTTATATGATTAAAATTATTACAGAGCTAAGGCACATACGTAAAGCAAAAGCTGTATAAAAGCAAGCAAAGGGAAGAGGTAACTGATACAAAAAGCAATGCAAAGAGAACGTGCAAAACATTCAGTGGTAATAACATCATATAAGTTCATTGTTTAAAGGACGGCGTTATTTTACTAAATTAAATTTCTAATGGCTTGCTTCAACTAGAGTTTGATGGTAATTGAAAAAAAAAAAAATGCTACATAAACAATCACATTTACTGAAAAAATAAGTAATGACTCTGTAATTTGAAACTTGTTTTCACTAGTTCATTCTTATCAAAATATATATATATTGTAAAATACTATCCGCCTTATTAATAAAGGGCAATAATAATAAGGGATTACTCCAAATATTAGGCAATAACTTCCTGATAAAAAATGATCGGGAATAAAACTTAACAGGAAGATGTATAAAAAGTCATTTTTTATTCGTTGTCACAAGAGCACAGTGAAGATGTAAGGCCTTTTGTTGTCTTAGGCAGTACACATTTTAAGGCCTTCCATTTTGTTCAATTTAGTTTCACTTGTCTACATTTTTTTAAACTTATTCAAAATATTTATTATTTATTTTATACATTATTACTTTTGTTTCAGTACCTTTGTAAAAATGTTCATGCGATTTTTTTCCCCATAATTCCACAACATCCACGTTTGTATACCTATGTTATTTAACCAGATATGCAGTGTTTAAAAAATAGTGAAATAACCGAGTGACCATGATAAAACGACTAGGAATCTGGCCAATTATACTTGATACAATAAACGCACTATCTTCATAATGCTTCATAATTGACAAAATTAAATTTTTTACAAGCTTATTAGGCTACTAAACCAAACACGACTTTTTAAAACCGAGCTGCTTACCAACTTCCCCTCCCCGATCGTCCCCAGGCGATTGCTCAATCGGTGATCCACCATTGTACGGACAGTACTTGTGGCGACAGTGCATTTTTCCCTTCTCTAAAATATGCCAATGCAAAATCCATCCCGTGTTAATGGGAAAACTAGATTAAGCACATAAAATTAACTAAGCAGTTCTGACGTGCAGAGGAGTCTCCTTCATCTGCAGCGGTAGAGGTCAAAGAGATGATCATTCACGGTCTTTTGTCTCGGTAAGCAATTACTTACTAATTACGCAACAAAACTTTAAACTTTCTCTTCCAATCATTGTTTACAAGGAAGTTATTACAACCATTTGTAACCAGGCTAATTGTTTAGAATAACCCCGCATATGTTTACAGCTGCACTTTCCTTGATTATTGGCTTCATTGCCGAGTGATCAGATTAGAGAGAATGAATTGGTAAGTATTACTAAAAGGCTAAAACGTTGTTATATAGAAGCATATTGAGCTAGATTCGAACCATTAAAACACAATAGTAATTTGTGCAATAAAATATTATTCGGTGTTTTGAGCCGAATTTTTCCAACATAGATCAAGCAATTATACTTCGAATACATAAAATTTTACTTATCAATTTGAAGACTCTACTCTTTCTTTAAAAGCCTTTAAATAATTTTTATTACCTTCTGCAAAAAATCTCAGTTTTCAGGGAGGAATGACTTTTAATCGAAACAAGTAAAATAAACCGGAAGAATCTTAGTACAGTGGAACTTGGATGATTCGAGCGATTTGAATTCGAATATTTCACATTAAATTACTGAAAAACATAATTTCAAAATGTAATTTGAATTAATTTTCTTTAATTTGAGATTAAACCTAAATTTTTTTTAAAAAAATTCTATTATTAGTTAGATACTACTACATCTTGTGCGCTTGGCAAAGCAAATAATTTTTAAGGCGCTTAATTAGTTCGATATTTTTTGCTGTTATGCATTATATTCATTCAAAAAGACTAAAAAAAGATTTTCTCTTTTAAAAAGAAATTAAATGTAATTGTACTTTCTATTTAGAAACTTTTTTGCTGATTGTATTCGAATTGCTACTTATTAATTATTAATTTATTGAAACTATTGCTGTTAAAATTAGTTATGCCACTATTGATCATTTTTTAATATTAATGAAAAATGTAATCATTAAAAATAAATTTTTACCGTCATTTATTAATTTAAAAATTATGGCTTTCAACTGAGGAAATCATATTTAAAACTCTGTTCTTAATTCAAATTTTTGGTTAGAAACAAATTCGCTCCTCATTTTCCTTAAGTGAGAAATGTTGTGTTGCAAAAACAATGCACAGCGGTGAAATCTCCGAAAGTAAAAAATCCTTAATTACTCAATTACCATCAGAGGAAAAAATAGTATGCGTTAAATTACAAAATAATAAAAATATTTAGTTTCGACTTCGAATTAACCCTAATAAATTCGAAGTATTAATATTTTAATTTCATGTTAATAGAAATGCAAGGAACGGCTGAAAAAATTTGAATTGCAAACGTTCAAAAAACTGCTTTCTGCTGGGTAAAAAAAATTTCCCGAGTTCTCACTCAGGAAATGTTAATTTGTTAGGGTTAGTTTTTGTTATTAAAACAAAAAGAAAAAAAATGAAGCATTGGTGCAGACATTCCGCTAGTGCTCAGCATGCTTTGTGCTACAAGATAAGCAAATCATGTTTCTCGTCATGCAAAAGATGATGCATTTGGTCTTACTCAGGTGGCGGTAGTTGGTCTGGAGACGATGGTGATCTTAATTCTGATTTAATCTTTCCGTTGTTTGCAGTGGAAACCTCCTTAACGCTAAGCAAGAAAGAAAAATGATGAACCAAACAAATACTCCTCATGTTAAGCATTTATCATTAACCAGCAACATGAACTTACCATTTCATGTTGATATAATTCAAGATAATAAGTGTTCATAGATAAAATGTCAGTATTCTATGATTATAAATGGCATCAGCATACTCTAGCAGACCAATCAAGATGCAGTATTTATTATTAAGAATATATCAAGTTTCAAGTTGTAACGGTGAAAAGACAAAAACTTGGCTATAATTTACAATCTGAATTAAATATTTTATTTGTATGAGGAATCCAATAATTCCTCTCATGTTATTGTTGATTTTTGTCAATAGGCACTCTGAAAGTAAAGTCCAGAAATAACTCTCCGTTTTCTTCCAAAACATTTTTACTTTCTCGTATACAAAGTATATAAAATATTTTAATTGTCAGAAAAAAAATAAGTCTCAAAATTCATGAATTTCCACATGCCACGCCAAAGAAACTAAATCCGAAAAACACATCCCTGGAATTATGTCTGCCTGCCTATGGATACGTGAAATGAAAACCGCAATAAATTGCAGATGTAAAATTTGGTGAGTGTAACCAAAAATGTAGTTTTGTCTCAAATTTTTATTTAGTTGCTCCAAAATGCACACTCGAGTTTCCCCTGATACTTCGAAGCTCAAAATGATCACATGCAGAACTCCGAAATAAAAAGTCCACGGCCTTGCTCAAGGTTTTCCATATTTGAGGTGAAACGGGAGGGTGGGGGTGTGTGTGGATGAATAATAACTTTATTGTGAGTATGCAAGAAAGTTAAAAAATGAAAATACTGTCGGTCATTAATTTTACTTTCTCTTATATGATGATTAAAATAATAATGAAATATTAATTTTTAGATCGAAATATTCACGAAACCTCACACTCCAAGTCTTCTTAGACTTGGAATATGAGGATTCGTTAACCATTTATGGAATTAAGTCAGTTTGAATATATGTTTTCATAACGTCATAATCTGATAACTGGATTTCTATTAATTTGCGGTTGGTTTTGTGCATACAACGACACAAAAATGCAACAAGCTAAATAAGTGAGAATTGTATGAGAACTTGCTACCAATCTTAAAATTGCATTGAAAATGTTTAAACGGCGAATGGCAAGAGATCCATATGCGTTTGAAATCTTTTCAACTGAGTTGCGATAACACAGACCCTTTCATATTGTGTATACACATGGGAAGTTACAGGCAGACGATTTCGTACATAATGGAGTTACGATAACACAATTCGCACCTATGAGCTGCGCTAACACGCATATTAATCAAGTTATTCAACTGAGTGCAATGTATATATCCCGAAGATTTCGCCACCATTATCAACTTTAGTTGCTACCAACATGAGTAGTTTAGAATCATCCTTTGTAATTATAGAAAGAATCACACAGGAAAAAATTTTCATTAAAGAATTTTATCATTTGTAATCCAAAATAGCCTCATGCTTAAATAGTAAATCACCGTTTAAACGTCTTTCGAGGGACCATCGGAAAATGACGTCAGAATAATTAGGCGTATAATTGTTAGTTAAAACAAATTTAATATTCATACAGACTTACTTTCAAAAAATAATTTCAATGTGCGTGTTTTTAAGAAAGCAGTTCTATAAATCTAAAGATTGAAAATAATTATTAAATTTTAAAGTCAAAGCTTTTTATTATAGAAGAAAAAATTATTAACTTTATTGCTTATTTTGAGTATTAGTCATATGCTCATAAATTTCAGTTTTATCTTCCAGTGAAAGTGCTTCATGTTTTCGAAGGCACAGGAATTTGAGAGTCGCTGTTCAGATGGACGAAGTGCCACTCTCAGTGTTCTTATCCCTGACTCTAATCGCTAGATGCTTCCAGAAATGCTGCCTGCATGTCTTGCGTCTTTTATTCCAAAAACACAGGGGGAAATATTCATTAGTCTTTTACGTTGGATTTTTTTCTCTCCATTATTAGGAAAGACAAAATAATGATTAGGAAAGAAAATCTTATAATTTAAAAGGAAGAGAAATGTCGAACCAAAGCTCGAATCTCATAAGCGAAGTTTTCTATTATTTCAATGACTGTGAACAAATCGCGTCTGTGATAAAAGTGTCACAAATGAAAAACGCCGCAGCGGTGCTTTACTTAATATCTTTGAATGCCAAGTGTCATTGCAATTGATTCACGAGGAGGAGGAGTGGCCTTACCAAGCTCTGCCTTCCTCCACCCCTTGCATCTTCTCCGACGATCTCCCGCAGGTGCGATACCTCAGAAGGTACAGGAGTCCACAGTGGAATCGGAAGAAGCACGTGATGTCCAAGATGACCAGCACGACAAAGAGTGCGACCAGAACAATAGCAATGATGATTGGGAGAGAAACTGCGGGCTCGTCCAGCATGCTGGTGTGACCATCATTCACCTCGCCTGGAACGACAGTTTCAGAATAATTACCAGGCATGCATGAAACAAGATTTGATAATGCCTCCCCTCAAGTATAAAGTAGGTTATTTTCTTGTTGGCTCTTGTAGGAAATGAATATTATCAATATTGTTTTCAACTTGCATGAATAATTCTACACAGAACAGCTTAGCGGAGTGAAAAAGATGCCGGGTGCAGATTCAAGAGTACGTGTGTGTGTTTAATTTGAAAAGGAGTAAATTAAATCACTTTTGAAGCCAATGAGATCCTTTGGTTTCTTGTAACGAAATCTGCAATAAGGTAGCTTCCATAGAAATAATGTTGGTTTTAATTATAAATAAAAATTTTAACAGTTACAACACAATTTAGAGTTAATATGACAATGTGAAAGACCTTTGAAAATCCTTTTCATAAAATTTTGAAAAAAATAAGCTTAAATTTCTGAAGTTTAATTTTTTTTCTTTAAGCTCCATTGATTGGAACGGATACTAAGCAATTTCTTTTTATAAGCTCTTTTCACTGCCCTCCTTCAGAGCAATGATTTAAGAAGTCATTTCAGTTTAAAGTTGTCGTTTAATTACAATTCAAACAGTATTTGACCCTGAAAGCAAGTCAAATACTTGTTTATGGAAGTTTCTGCATAAATTTTTAAAGCAATGTAGAATATACTAAAAAAATATTTTCCTTAAAAGAACATTACTTATAAATCATGTTCAGGAGAAAAAAACTGCTACCGGAGATATGCAACCAGTTTTATAATCATTTTAAAATAATTATATCGAAAAAAAATAATGAATACGCATTCTGATTTAAGTTTTAAATTCGTATTCATTTTCGTTTAAGACTTAAATTTAAATATAAAAAGGGGAGCTTGCAACGCTCTTTAAATCATACGATCTTTAAAAAACTCTAAAAACTTTATTAGCTAAAAAAAGATATTCAAAACTAGGAAATTTTATTCATTTTGATTAAGGGATTTTTTAAAAATACAAATCAAAAATTAAAAACTGATTTTTGAAAACTCCCATTTTAAAGAATGGACAAATAATGATTGTAATAAGCAGTATTTCATGGCAACAGCAAAAAATTAAACGACGTGCAATGCAAAGAGAAGAGGAGGGATCATTTCCTGTGACGTCGTTTACCTGCTCTTGTCCTGATAACCACCGATTCTGGCAGACTGTTTCCAATCTTATTGGTAGCCCGGATTTCAATTTTGTAATAAGTATCCGGATAAAGTCCAACCAACTCGTAAGAAGGATTACTTTCCCAGCTTCGAATGCTTCGTTCAATGGCTTTATCCTTTTGCGACCAGCCATTAATTCCACGCTCAACCTAAAAATAAAAATTACTTCAATATGTCAGCAGGGCAAAAAGATTCCATACACAATAATAAAAGCTATTACATACAATATTATCTTGCAATCTATAAAAAACTGGCTATTTTATAAGTAAATTTTCAGTTTTAATCAAGTCTGATATAATAATTTTAGTCAGTAATCTTCAAAAAATCCTACAAGAAAGGTTCATTGTGAAATTCTTACAAAAAAATTCCTACAAACTTGTAGTGAATTTTATGATTGAAAAAGGATAGGAAACAAAATATAATTAACACATTAAAAACTTCTTAAATTTTTTCGAATATATTTTTGATATTAGAAAAAATGTAAGGAACATTCGTTGAACTTTTTAATGAAACAGTGATTATCGTCAAACATAAAACATGAGCCGAAATGCGCACTGCAAGTAATACCAATCATTATACGGGAAATAAAGCACTTACGATTTTAAAAGGTATTTTCGGTATATTACTTAATCTATTGAAATATAAAATCAAAATTATATTTTACAAAAATACTTGACAGTGGGAGTATTCGCTCCAGAGCTTCCCCGCATATAAACATTCCCTTCGCTAGAGAGAAAAGTTTCTCTCCCCTCCCACACAGCAAAAAAGGGGATTTAGGGTAATTCAGAGAATACGTTGCGTCGCACGGGGGTACAGTATTTACAAAACATTAGCCTTCGGGATGAAGCGAGTATTTTCACGGAATTTTTCGGCGATCCTCAGAATTATTTGCGAATAATCCCTGGCACTCGATTAATAACGTATGAAAATCAAATTTGTATTTCAGACGCATTTCGCCCGATTGATTGAAATTGAAATACAATTGCAGAAGAGTACTAATAAGTGTAATTGTAATTGCAAAATCCCATAACAAATTTGATGTGTGTAAGTTGTTGAGTTTGCGTCTTTCTAGAAGTGCAGATCGACAGACGTTCCATGCTTCATTCAATTCGGTCCGAAACTGTATGGGTGTACGCATCACAGATGTTAAATGCAGGCACCCGTACCCAGATCGTATTTGTGCAGCTGCTCTTCGTTATTGTGTTGTTGAAGAGTCGCCCAGAAAAACTTACTCTAAAAGGATTTTGCTCAAAATATCATAGAATTCCACAAATTTGGTATAAGGGCTGTCATCCGTCTAACTCAAGCGTTCTACAGTTATTTTTGACGTACACAGAGATGGACACAATGACAAAATTTTGTTTTCCGAACTTAGGGGGTCTAAAACGTGCGTATTCGTTTGTCGAATACTTATTCGGAGTAAAATATTCTACAACCACGATAGTTTGTATTTTTCTTAAAGCTTATTTGTGGACTGCTAATCTGCAGAGAAATTTTGACAGTTTATCAATGTATTAATGATTTCTTACAAGAAAATCAATGTAACACTCTGCCCATGTTAATTTGTGAGTAAGACAAATAGGATGATAGGATATGAATTGGCGAGAGTCGAGTACGACTTAAAGACTCGACCGATGGTTTACTATGCTTTATTTAGCTAAAAAGGTTGGAAAACGTGGTGGTTTATTTTTCATTTCCGGGCTGCAGATAACAATTATTCTTCTAAGTTGAATTATCTGTTCATCATAATGGGCAGCTGTAATATTTGGAGATTTTTCGATAGCTACTGAAAGGTGATTTTCAATTTCTAACTTCGGTTGCTTTTTAACGGATTTAGCAGAACAAAACTAATCAGTTGCGTTATCTCCCGCCGTTTTTCGGGCTTATAGTCCTAGTCGTATGAAATTAGAAAATTGGCACAACAATTGAGGTAGGGGTGAAAGATGACAATGGGCTTTTAGGGTGGTCCAGGTGCTAATCGTAACGGTTGGTATCATTTTGATAGCCAAAAATGAAAAGGAATACATACTTGGTGTGTCCTCAGCATTTGCTTACAGAATGACTCAGTACCACTCGGAGTAAAATATAAGTTAAGAGGAAAAAACGGAAAAGTGAATCAAATGCTTTTTCCATTTTATCTCCAAAAATTAGTAATTCTCATCGTTTTAAATGCACCTGCTGAACTTCATAATGCCCTAGCAACAATCACCTTGAAATAGCGCACTTCAAACTGCGTAATGGGTTCTCCGTTGTCGTTTGGCACCTCCCACCTCACTTCAAATCGGTCCGGAAAATTGGAGATGGTCTCCTGCTCCGTGATGATTGTCGGAGGTTCGGGCACGGTCTCTTCGGGCATGATGTAATCAGCGTTCTTCCAGGGACCGTCTCCGACCACATTTCGCGCAGCAACGCTGAAGTGGTACTTGGCTCGGGGCTTGAGGTCGCTCAAAATGTAAGGAGTGTCTGAAAACAAAGCATCCTTTCTTTATAACAGTTCGCAAAAATACTGGTTTTTTGCAGGAAAAAAAATGTCACTTTTATCTTAATATAAACATTTTTCTATTGCAGTTAAATTTGTCATCGCGATATTTTGTTACAATCCTCGGTTGGGGAGACATTTCTCAAATATTTTCCATTTTCTTTGAAATTAGCTGTCAAAGATTTCGCACCCTTTTAACTGCATTTATTGATCTTGCAAGAAGGTGAACTTATTTATATAAAAAGAAAAGGCAGGATGCATAAAAATTCAAGTTATAGAATTCATTGCAGAATTAATAATTAAGTACACAAAAGATAGAAGTTAAATAGAGAATGATAGAAACATATTAAGATACTTAATATGTGCATAAAATCAATATTAAAGCATTAAATATCACTAAGAATTAAGAAGCTACACATTTCGAAACCAAAAAATATTTTTAAAAATATATACAAGATTTTAAAATCTAGATGCTTTCAATTTAGAATGGAGTTAAAAAGACGCATTAACAGCATGAAGAATTGCATCAATCTTTAAAAAAATCCCACACACACACTTCAAAAATTAAATGCATTCAATTCCAAAAAAAACATTTTTTAAACTTGCTCTTTAACCCTTTTGCTCTCCGATGGTGCCTCTGACTCACCATTGAAGATCGTGCATCATTTTGACGTTTTGTTTATTCATTTCTCAAATTTAATTGTTAAAAATGCCTGCTGTGACGTTTCCGCATAAATAACAAGTAGAATCAAATTGCTTCCCACGAGAACAACCATCGATAACGGATGCGGTGGTCATATAGATAATAGGTGGCTGTGACGCTTCCGCATAGATAACAAGTAGAATCAAATTGCTTCCCACGAGAACAACCATCGATAACGGATGCGGCGGTCATATAGATAACAGGTGAGAAGATAGCAAATTGCTTTCTCACGGGAAACAACGATAGAGACCAAGAATGATGCTGATTGGTCATTTGCCACCAAGGGCCGGTTCCTGAGACCGAGATAAAAACGGTGTGAAAAAGCGATCTAGGAGCAGACTGGAGGCAGACTGAAAAGAGACTGACAAGCAGACTGAAAAGAGACTGACAAGCAGACTGACGAGCAGACGAAAGAGGCAGACTGAAAAGAGACTGACAAGCAGTCTGACGGAGGAGACTGACGAAGGAGACTGACGAGTAGCATCAGCTGGCGATTGGAGCGAGAATTCAACTTGGAATTCTGTGGAAAATTCTCAGGAGAGAATTTTGGAATGTACGTAGGCCGCCTCACCCTGTAGCCGAGCCCACGTGGAGTTCATCGGAACCTTTCAGCGTCTCGTCTGAAGTGTGAAAGCTCATCCGAGCTTTGGGAATACCTCCAACCAGTTGAACAGCCGCCTCCTGAGTTGCTCTTCCAGC